>WOGO01003892.1:0-13800 GCA_015342085.1 Leptinotarsa defecta | reverse complement strand
GAACTGTCGGGGAAGAACAAAGTAGCTGCAACAAATATGCTTGCCGTTCCAATCTTACTCTACTCGTTTGGAGTAGTGAAGTGGACTCGGGAGGAGCCGTATCAACTCGACGTGAAGACCCGAAAAATGATGCATCTCTATAGGAGTTTGCATCCCAAATCGTCCGTTCCACGGTTGAACTTTCCCCGACAACAGGGAAGACGTGGACTTTTGAGTTTGGAGTGTGAACATGACAGAATGGTACTGGATGTAGCCTGTAAAATCGTCAAGAGTTCGGACACCCTTCTCTGCGTAATTCGCGACTATAAGAGAGCAGGAATTGGATTATTTTCCTTTAGGGCAGCTGCACGAGCAGCTGATGAACTCGGTTTAGTTTTCGCCACTGAACGAGGTGATCACAACTCTGTCACTTCTGCGGCATCACGAGGATATGCCAATGCATGGGGTCTTCTTCAATAAAATTGAAGGCCTTGGCTTATCAAACCGCCTGACTTTCGTTTTTCTTAGGTCGAGTGGACTGGAATCGGAAATTAGGAGTTCATCATGGCATGCCCAGATGGTGTCTTCAACACCTTAGTCAACCGCAGTCGCGTGATGGATATAAAGGTTCCTGACACAAGGTGCAGGGCCTGCCGCGAGGAGTTCGAGACCATAATGCACTTGCTATCAGCATATCCAGCATATGCGGTCTCAGCCTATATCCAACGGGATAAAGCGGCCCTAAGAGTGATATATTACCATCTACGGCACTCTTACGATATTGACGAGACACCGGTGTTGCCCTACGCTCCGGGGGATATCGAATCCCCATGGGAACGAGAAGTGCCGAATTTATTGGAATTATTCGTTCCTCACCCTAAGGCTCGTATGAACTAATAAGCGTGATGTAATCCTTCTCTACCACCAGAGCAAGATGATATTTGACGTGGAGTTTTCAGCTACTGGCGAGACGAATATCGTCCGAGAAGAGGAGGAAAAACGGATAAAATATCGGGATTTTCTCTTCAAACTCCGCCCACTCTATCCAGACCACTCTGTCAAGATGGTTGTTCTGATTATTGGAGTCCTTGGTGGAATGATGCCCTCTCTACTCTCGAATTTTAAAATTACACCGGCTTGCCGCACTAAGACAGAAATCTCAGCCGGACGGATATAAAAGGCTGTCATTTTTGGCTCACTACGCTTGCTTAGGGCACATGCCTCTCGGATCCAATGATCACTTACCCCACGGTGTGGGGCGTGGTCGTTGGTTGATAATACTGGCGCGCCCTCCAGAATGTATCGACGCTTCGGGGGACATCGTCTGACCAGCGCATACTACGGTAATAAAATAATGAAATGTCTTTATTCTACATCGTAGAAGCAATAATTACATAGTGCCTGAGGGCGGAATTCAGTCACCCCTATGTCGGCTGATTCTGGTAACAGCTCTTTCATTCAACCCAAAAAAGAAAACCAAAAATAAATCTAATATATTATATAACGAATATATACTCATTTCGATGTATAACTGAGAGTAATGTAAATAATAATGACAATCATTATGTAGAAGGTGAATAATAGTAATAGATAACAAGGAAGGTGTCATAACAGAACAATTTATAATTATAATGATAATTTTCATTACCCGGTCATGAAGGGAGTAGTAAAATAATAAAAGAAGGACATACCCATGTTATGTGACAGAAATCATGAACCTTTTCATTCGGCGCAGAAACACTTTCATTCTGAATCTATCCGCAAGTTAATTTTTTTTAAAGTGCATTTGAACTTAGACCTACTAATGGTCTTTAACGAGGCAGGGATGGCATAATATCTTAGTTGCGGTTTAAAGGAAGGATCTTTGGAAAGTGAAGTGTGGTGTTTTGGAGGAGTAAGGTGGTATCAATATGTGAACATCGTGTCTGAATATAAATATTTAGGCCTTTTCTGTTGAATGACGTTAAGTATGAAACAACTCGTCTATAGTAACCATATTTGTCTCATTATCAACTGATTCGACCCTCTGTTTAAATGAGAGATTGAGTTGCGTTTTCTAATTCCATAAATAAATCGGGCACATGCATTTTGCATGATCCTTCAAAATCATAACACAATATCGCTACAGAGGTAGACATTTTTCAATCTAATACAATAATTCAATTTTTTGTAAATAGACGAAACCATATTTACAAATTTCGGGATGTTCAATAGAAATAATAAACATTTTTGTGGTACAAAAATCCCATAGGTTTCAGGGAAATTTGTTTCAAGGTGTGTATGGGAATCAATTATTTGGTCCTTTCGTATATGATCATAATTTGAATGACGAACGTTATAAAAAGTTGTCCTATCAACAACGAAGTTGATTGTAAATGAAACAGAGAATTATCTTAATATTTTTTATTATGATCTATGAAAATGATGTGTGAAACAAAATATCGGCCAAATGCTCGCTACAGCTTCGGTGGCATACCTCTATCCGATAGCCCATATTTTCAATAACTTTGAGACATAATTGGGGTTCAGTGTCGTTAATGTACCGAATCATCTCATCCTTTAGCTCTTGAATTGTTCTTGAATTCTTGACGTACACTTCTACTTCTCCAAAGAGAGAAGTCCAACGGTGTCAAATCTCATGGTCGTGGTGGTCAATTAACATCTTCACGACATGAGATAACATGGCCATTGATTTTCTCGCGCAAAAGAACCATTGTTTAGTTGGCTGTGTGGCAAGTGGCACCATCCTGTTGGAACCACAAACCGTCCAGGCCCATATCCTAAATTTCTGGCCACAAGAAGTCCGTTATCATCTCGCAATAGCGTACACCATTCACAGTAACTGCTTGACCAACCTCATTTTCGAAGCAGTACAATTGTGTACCTCTCCATGGTTGAATTTGTCAAACACTGAAACAAAGAAATGTCAAATTAAGTTGGGCAAAAAACTTGACGTCAAGGTGTGACTCACAATTAGCATCGTGCATTATAGTTGGACCACCCTATATCATTTTTGAACTGCCCCCATGGAATATTTGGGGTATATTCCATTAGTGCAAATTGGGAATATGTGATTTCATTTTCAATGGGCGTCACCTTATAACAAAATAACAATTCATGATATTTTTATCGATATTTTCTTGTCACACGGATAGGGAATCACTAAGTGGTTTTGTGACCTGCAAAAGGTCTCCAGACCTTATTTCATGTTTGTTTTAAAAAAAACATCAATATTTGATTCCTAAGATATTGGTTCTATCTTTCTGACACTACACAAATATTGATGATGAGAATTACATGTATTGTAATAGATAGCTAATTTTGTTATTACAGTGGCTACAAATATCGATGTAATTAAAAAAAAGAGTTGGTGATATAATCTAAAGAACGAAACGTGGCATTGCAAATTAGTATTGAAAGTTCCTCTCGTTCTTGTTTTGAGCCATTTGGCCCCTCATCATCATAGTGTAGCCAAGATTTTTGCATTTTGAAAAAAAAATTAGTTTGAAAATTTTCTCATAAAGTTATGAAACAATTAATTATATTGAAAATTTCTCGAATGAGTACTAAAAAAAATTGAAATTGCATAATAAAAGCTTACTCAATATCTACGTAACCTTCCATTCTGATGACTGACATATCAATGGTATCTCAAGAATGAATGATTCATGCATAGTGTAGCACATTCTTTCATTCATAATGAAACATATCATTCAATAAATGTATAAAAGATTTGATCTGACTTCTGCCGATTCACTACTTCTTTTTCGTATACTATTGAAGAATGGTTTTTCGATTATCTTTGAATAAGTAAATTATCGGCATACTTATTATATACTCAGTTATATAACCAAAAGTTATATTGTGCAATTGGAAAGGGATATATCAGGTATAGTCTATATGAAATCAATTTGAATGGCATAAAAACTGAATAGTTACCGAACGTCGGCAGCTTCTTTGTATGGCATAGGTGGTATGGTATGATTGAAGAGGTTTATTCATAATTTTCATGTGGGAGGTTTTATATGGTATTTACTAGTAAATTTATTAGACCCGGTACACCATTCTAATATTTAGGCGTTTGGATTGACTTCATAAAGACTTGACTTCACATTTTGGTAAAATAGATTATTTTTTTTCAGAGTTCAGATTCCAGAAATGAATTATGAAGACAGAGGAATGTGGAGGAGGTAATTTTCATTGGGACGAGACGAGACTAACATTCCATTGCAAATTATTAGTTATGGTTGCATTTTATATCATTTACAATGTATTTCATGGATGCATATTCAAGACACTATTTCCAGTCTAACCAAGTCTAAGCAAATCAATCGTATCTCTAACTACTTATCCCGTTCGAGTTAACGATTAGTAAAAGATATTTGATTTTTGAAATGGTCTTTTGAATCAACACGTAATAATATATTTCTCTAACGAATCTTTCAGACTCTCGTAGGATTTTTTATGAAAATGGGGATGTGTCGCGGAATATTTTTGTTCAACAACCGTTGATGAAATTTATTTTATTCAAATTTAAATTTAATGACAATATTTTAAGTAGATTTTTAACAAAGTTTTTGACAATGAAATAATCAATATGTATGTATTTCATCAGATCATAGCTTGAAATGATGACTAAAACATTGTTTTATGGTGTTTAGGAGCCATCGGAATTGACCATTTCTTTCAAATCTCTTGGACTTATTCCGATTTCCCCCAGGCAAAATGTTGATTCTCCTGCAATCCAACGCCTTAAAATCGCATAAATAAAACATGAGGGACTGTCTCTGTCCCATAATTGCATTACCTACTGCTGATGTCTCTGATATACATATAATCCCATTTTGTTCAAGGAGTGCTGCTTTCTTGAAACAGTTCTTCAGTTATTTTTTCAGATGGTCCCTATGTAACGGTTTTCTCCTATGTGTTCCTAGATGTACAGTGCATTCCATTTGAAACGAGCCACCCTGAAGCACTTTTGGTAGGATGATTTTCAGGAAAAATAAAAAAAACACGTCAACAACAGTATACAGGGGGACACATTTCGACATATTCACATTTAATCTAACTTTCCCTAGCGCACCCCCAGATGACGTCACCACGTTTTTAATGGATCACCCTATATTATTTCGCATTATCAAATGCTCCATGATGAGCAGATTTCAACAAAGTATAAAACCTATGGTCTGAAGCTTATGGTTTGGAAGCTAGAAATTATTTAAGTTGAAAACGAAAAAAAAAACAACTCAACAGTAGTATACAAGGGGATACATTTTGACATATTCACATTTGATGTTACTTCCGCTATCGCACCCGCAGAGCATGTCATCATTTTTTTTTTCAAATGGATCACCCTATATTGTTGCGCATTATCAGATGTTCCATGATGAGCAGATTTCAATAAAGTATAAAACTGAAGCTGAAGCTTATGGTTCGGGAACTACAAATTATTCGAGTCGAAAACGAGTTATCCTGAATAACTTTTAAAAGAAAGGAAGAAAAAACAGATCAACAATTATATGGAAACAATAAATCAAAAAAAGATATTTTTATGAATTTTTGAATCAAAATCTGATGACTGGAAAATGAGAATAAAAAAAATTTCTAAAGTAAATGTTCAAAAACGTTTCCACCAACTTCCATACAATAGTACAAACGAGCTTCCATTGCTGCCCTCACATGGTTGAGAGTCTCGGGAGTTATTTCTCTGCAATGCTTCATGATATTCTTTCTCAAATCTTCTAATGTTGTTCATTCTATTTCATATACTTTAGACTTCAAATGACCCCGTAGAAAGAAATCTACAGGAGTGAGATCCAGAGACCTTGGTGCCATTCTGAAGGACCTCTTCTGCCAATCCGTCGACCAGGGAAATGATCACCAAAAAATTGTCGCACTGGAACTGCATAATGGTAGAGGTGCACTATCCTACTGAAAAACTATTTCATTTTCGAATAAATTCATATCATAATTTCAAGAAAAAATTGAACTTTTTATATCCACGCTGTATATAAAAAGTAAAAAAGAGTTATTTTAATATTTAAAGTAGTTGTTGCTATTGTTGTTCTCTGCTGTGACGTCAATTTTTCTTATAATTTCTTTTATTCGGAAAATTCTTTCAAAATATCAACTTTCGATAGCCAGCATTCAAAACGTGGAATTAATGTGTGTAGGCTGATTCGATATAAAATAGTCTCGTTACAGTTTTAATTATCCAAGTAAAAAAGTAATTTGCGGTTTTATCGCATTTTCCCATTTTCAATGAGATGTTTACTTCAAGAGACGCAATTTTCTCCCTTCATAAACTAATTCAGAACATAAAACCAAGGAAACAAACGAACACTAATGAAGCTCTATCGGGGGTATGATTATTCAATTTTGGGTTATTATTTTTGATAAATACAATAACGTTATCAGATAGATCGTTGAAGCAGTAGTTTGACCAAAAATAGATAAGACATGTGTCGGTAAATTCGAGGAAAAGCACAGGGACGACCTAAATTTTTTTAACACTTGCCAACTTCATTTTGATAAAATAAATTCTGATAGGCTACGTTAACATTGAATATGTATTATGAAAAAGTGTAACATGATCACTTTCTGTACATTTGTCTCTTCTAAGAATTGATATATGAATAGAAAACCTTGTCGTTTGATTGAAACTCCCTTCTTGTTTGATGAAAACCTTTCAATCAACTTTTCTGGAAATGTGTTAAAAGCCAAATGAATTTGATACTGATTAGAGAAATAGAAATTGAATAAAAAAATCTTCTTAGTGAATTTTCTAGACTTCAAGTTACCGTACCTGTTTATTCTGGTGACTTAGATCTAAGCAATCTAAGACTTATGTTACACTAGGCGTGGTAATCGTTGCTTTGAAAACGTTCCGGTGGACACTACTACTGCATTAATAGATTCTAGCATCTTTGAAGGACAATCTCAAAGAAGTAAAGGATATATCTTATGACGAAGATGACATCTATGAGATGACAGAAGACTCACTCGATGAATATCAAAGATAAACGAAGCTTCCAATGCTTGACTGCCAAACAACTAGATGAAACCAAAGTTCAAAAACAAAGAATTCGCAAACCAACACTTAACTGCTCTGTTTCGGTTTGTGTTACATCACGAATGCTTTGTCAAAGCTGTTTTCCGGGTTTGATGGCAATAATCTAAATGTTTTTATGTCTGACATATCGTCTACGAGTGCGGCAGACATCACCAAAGGCGATACACCACTACTGATTTGTCAGAATGCCCCAGAAGACAATTTCTTTTATGTTCTGAGAACCGTATACTAACAGTTTCTCTTCGTGGTTGCAATGTAGACTGATCCACTGCTGCAAGGGAACCGCAGTATAAACCCGATGTTAGGAGTTCTCTTGATTCCTGGCCTGAAGTTCATCTTCACGTTGTTTCTGCAATGAATCCGCGGTATACCCGCGGTATACCCGCGGTGTTGCTGAAAGTCCTCTTGTGTCGTTAGCTGTATGGACTCTCTCTGAAGGCTTTTCTTTCTTAGCTTGATGGTACGAAGTACGCTTCCACGCTGGATTCTGAAGAATTCTCCCAACCCGTTCCGTAAAATTTTTTACTTAGAGAAGTAGGAAAGTTCTCACATGACAAGCCTTTATGGAGTTACTTTGGCATTTCCTTTCTAAAGTAGTATTGCATGCTCGATTTCTGCTTGCCTCGCCCAATCCCTTTTAAGGCATTCTACACCTGATGAAGATTCCAGAAAAGACACTCAGGTTCGCAGATGCGTCGGGCCTTCTAAAATAAAGTTTTAAATCACCCCTCCTTTTATCGTCGCTCGTGGTTGAAGTTGTTATTCAGATACCTGTTTCTGTGCTTAAGTTTCCTGTACCCTCTGTGACCCAATGTTTCTTCTTCACGAGAAGATGAATCTTTAATACATCTGCAATGGATCCACAAGGATGAGTATAACTACCCGTGTGTCTGATTATTCATTGGTATGCCTGAGGCATACAATAAAATCAGTAGTCGGCACCAACGTGATTTCATTTGAAGTGATCCAATACAGTCTGGTTGATTGCACTCAGTTGCAAACATATCAGGTCATTTAAACCAGCGACTTGCATGTGGAAAAGGTTATTGTGGTATACTGTAGCGATGTTGTTTTTTCTCTCTTTCTGAATATGAGAGCTTAAATGAAATACTATAAGAAAACGAAAGTGGTTATAAATATTTTCAATATATAAAAGTTCAAAATATATATTTTCAACTTTTACAAATGCACAACTTTCACAGAAAAATCATCTTTACAAAAAGCATTTAGATGTCAACTCTTTAATAACTACCCCCGAAAAGTGATAAATATTGCAGCATTTCAACTCAATGCATTATTCCGGTTTGATGTCAGGAGGGGGTTATAAAAATTAAACTCAATGCAGGTGGCAAAAAAGCTGGAGCTCATTTGGAATTGGGATTAACGAAAAATGATTAATAGATCTGAACAAAATTACTCGTATTAACAACTTCAAAAGAGGCTTCTTCTGATCAGGAAATAAGTGAAATATTGTTTTTGAAACCGAAGAATTATAGAAAAGTAGACCATGAACTCATGGAAAAACACCGGGTCTCCTATTCAGTGTCTTTAAATAATTCGAAGCAGTGATGTATAATAATACAACTGGAAATACGCAGAGGTGTAACTGCTTTATCAATAAACGGCGCGCCGCACCACAAACCAAATTTCCTAGAAGTATCAGATTTTAGCATACTACAAATGTTTTATTGTGAATTGACACCATCTGAATTGACACATTCACAATGAAGGAGATAAAAAATAAATGACACTAATTACTAGTTAGTTAGTGTTATGTAGACATAAATGGTTTCTTGAATGTGAAATTACATCTTGGAGTGCCTAAAAGAAGATGAAAAATATGAGACAGGAATATATCGCTATTGCAAATCATTTGAAATAAATTTATCATTCCTGGTTTTTTCTATTAGCTTGAACTCATATCTGTTTGCTAAAAGAAAAATCTATGATTAAGTGTTATGTGATCTAAGTGTATTTGGTGAAATATTTGAGAAATGGCAGTGTAAGTTTATATCATTTGGCTGTGTTGTTGCTTCCGTGAGTTGTTCAATATTTTTTTGTATTGCATTTCTTATAATGTCATTATTTTGTACAGGAGCAATTAAATAATAATAATTATATTTTGCATATTTGAAATTATAATTATTTCGAGGTATACTGTACGTTCACTTGGTAATGACTCAGATATCGTATCTCGTAGTTCTATACTTAATGGGTTATATGATGTCTTTCAGACTCCATATGTTATTCCAAATAACATTTACAGAAAAAATGCGAATGGATATCATTTGACCTATTTAACATCGGATGATGTAGATTACAGATAGTAATGGGTACTGACATTTTCCAGCCTTTTATATTGTTAACTGTTATTTTTTTATTTACATACTCCATTCGATTCTCGAAAAGCTGAAAATTACCGGCCTCCCGTCTGCAAGTTTCATGATGCGTGGGTACTTTATAAAAAGGTTTATGTTGATTCAAATTTAATAATTTCATTCAAGACCCAACGCTAAACTTCAGTTTCTCTCGTCACCTATCCGAACTAATCCGCATTCTGAAGTACTCTCTAATTAATCTTATCTACTTTTCTGCCTCTGAAACCCGACATTCTCGTACATAATATATCATATTTGTACTTTCTCGTATATTCCTAGAATTTTTCAAGATTATTAAAGAACGATATGCGTTACCATGGCGACAAATGACGTTACAATACAGAGGTTTGATCGCCATATTCAGAGACGGGTCACCTAGAAGTGCATCGGTATTGTGAGTGTCCATTGTCACAATAATGAATTTAATTTGGCAAAAGGCAAATAATTAAATCGCCAGTCCAACTGAGGATGTTACTATGCAGTGGCATGCGTATTGAGAATAAAGTCTATATTGTGATAATTTGTAATCATTATCTTTAGTAGAAATAAATGTTGTTTTTTTAATGTATAGCATAAACTAATTGTTTTATCCGCTTTTCGTTTTTATTTATTTTTTTCTGGAAAAGAAAGCGAGTTGAGTAAACAAATCAAGGAATGAAAAAAAATTACCTAAACTTCTTACTATTGCCATTGCCAAATGACACCAAAATCAGAAAGGGGATTTTCACACTATAGATAAAAAAGGATTTTTTATGAAATTTCAACATTCTGTATCTCGTAAACAATACATTTCTGAAGGTTAAGTGGTAGAACAAACCTATAGTGTTCTATACTGCAGTTTTGAACTTGGCCTTTAAGTTGTTATATCCTATTTCACCCAATAAAGACCATTATCATTATTCTTATTAATATCAATCTTGAAATTATTTCCATAAAATGTCCTTCGCTTCACTGACTAGCCACTTTATCTTTCAGTAGTTTCAGTTGTTGGTAATCCGTATTTCGTAAATTCATAATCTTTCCTCGCAGTGCAGTCTGTAGTCTCATTGTTGGAACCTTGACGACAATTGTTCATCCGAAAGTACCTCTGTATGTGTTCATGTGTCCTATAGAATTGGTCCATTAAATCTCTATAACATAACACAACTCAACATCTCCTCGTTTGAAGTATATGTCCTATACTTTCCTTTCTAGCCACTTCTTCATTTAGTCGCTGGAAATCCGTAGGACTTTTCTCATGGATTCATAGACTTTTTATTGTTTCTCCTCTTTTCCTGGTGTGTAGTTTTTCGAGTTACACACTTTCATGTCACGGGATAGTTAGAAATGAAATATATATATATATATATATATATATATATTTTTTCTTCTGTTCTGGTTTCGTTGCGGGCTTGGTTTTTTTCGGATTGTGACTGAACGTGCTGATCAGATTTCTGTATTGTTAACATATCATTCTCCGTTGAACGTGCAGAATTCGTGCAGTATTAACAGTATTAACAAGAATGTTGGAATATACAAGAGGCGTCGAATTTACAAAAGCAGATAAGAAGATAGGATCAATTTAGAAATTAGTTTGGAACGCGGACAAGAGACAGTGAACAAGTGAAACGAATGCTAGAATTCCGCAGAGAAGATACTTCTCACAAGTGGAAGTATAATAGTAAATTGAGATTTCAAATGATCAAACTCATCAAATTTGAATAAGCATACCTACTATTCATTTGTTACTGGGACATGGGTGGCTGATGATTTTCAGCTTTTCGAGGCGCAAATACCGAGATATTTCCGAAACATGTTGCAATATCCTAAGATATTGCATGATTATACAGATTTCAAATCTGTCAATGGACTATTTCTTATGTTGCGCCATCTTATATTTAAATAACGGATGTGGCGAATGATTACCACTTATATCTTCTAGCGTTTCTAATGTTACTATACATAGGAATCACACGTTAAAAGGTAAGATCTCGTTAATCCTTAGCTCGCACAAGTTTAAACTTCTGAGGATTGTCGTTCGTAGTGGAGCGACAGCTGGTTAACGGAAAAACAGATTTTTTCAAACAGATATTTCGATGAATATCAATCATCCCGTTTCTTGCCGAAGACAATGTAAAAATAATTCAGTCGCCGAAGCAAAAAAATCTCCAGCTGACTCATAACTGATGTATACGAAACTACTCTACACGAAATTCCAGTTCTGTCCGACATCCAATTAATCAAATTAAATCAGCACTTCGGCAACATTTCATTCAACATGTGATTATTTAAATATGGAGTTTAAACTGGTTACTATGGAACGCTGCAAGTGACCGATGTGCCGATGTGGAACAATTTTTTAATAGATATGACTCATCGTGCTTCGTACTGGGAATTACGGTCCTTCCGTCTGCTGGATAAGTTCTTGTACGACAGTGGCCTAAAGACAAATGAGAAATCGCAATCTGAAGATTCTTGATTACGTGGGAAGAACCTTTTGTTTGTTTTATATTTTTTTTCTTAATAATCATAGTGTGATTGAAAAAATTAATTTGTAATTTTCGAGGTTCAGAAGTGCCTTGAAGTGATAGTTAAGATTTCTAACTATTGATTCCTCTGTTTAACTTTGATAATTTCCCTTACTCACCTTGCTAACCTAACAAACAAATTATTCATATGGACAAACATATTTTCTGTTATGTTTTATGGCCCCTATACATAATTAATAGAGTCCGCGTATTAGCAACCGAGTTTGTAGAAAACGTGTCTGTTGACAATGGAAAGACCTTTGGCGTAGTAATGAATATTATTGAAGTTTTATCCCAACATCAAACCGTTATTTCTAACACCTCGACACGTGTTTCAATCACCAAGTGAACATCTTCGAGAGGAAGATTAAAAAGAATAATGAAAAGATTAAACAGTCTACTTTTTCTCTTGAAGATGATCACTTGGTGATTGAAACACGTGTCGAAGTGTTAGAAATAACGGTTTGATGTTGGGATAAAATTCCAGTAATATTCAATAGAAAGACCATATACTCGTAAAACGTTTCTTGGTTACTTTCAAGAAACATCATTGGATGAAAATCTTCAACAACTCGATAAAGTTGTCTCAAATCGTTAAAAAGTATCTGGGACCAAGCACCGGGAAAGTATTGGAACACTTGTCCCCGAATAGCATTGAGAGGTCACAATTCTATATATTTTTTTCTAAGTTTAGCCAAAAAATTGTTCAAGAAAACAAAACTTATCCATTTCATGCATTTACTATTCCAGAGAAGTTTTCGTCCCTTTTCCTCATCAGAGTGGATATAAAGAGAATAACAAACTTCAAAAGACCAACACCTTGCAATTATCACGCTTTTTTTGGATTGCATCTAAAATAAACATCTGTGGATATATTTTTTCATTTTTTTCTTTTTCCTTATTTTAATTTAATTCCTATCCCTTTTCTTTTTTACTTGTTTTTTTTTCATATTTTTTATTTTCTTCTCTTTTCTCATCTCATGATTTTTCTCAAATATCAATCAGTTATCGTTTGTGAAATTAAATTTATACCATTTTATTATATGTTTGATATCAGAACTCATAGATAGTAAACGATCCTGAGACCTCAACAAAAAATATACCATTACCTGTTGATATTCAAAAAGGAATCACTTTCGGTAATAGATATCGATTTATAATAGATAGAATAATAGATAGAATTTATAACTATTAACATACTTCCACAAAAAATGGTTATTTATAAGTATTTCAAGTAAAAATGCTAATGTATCAACGGAAAATTTATTTAATCCGTTTAGAACAAGCACTTAAAAATAGCAGTCTTGAACGTTTTTTAAATAGAATCAGTCCCTATTAGTTGATGTACTCGAGAAGTAATTTATTTAAAGTTTATGAACAACAAAACATTATTATTAGAACTTGAGACCCTTCCAGTTAGATAAATCATGAATTACCGACATTTATGTTCGTATATCTGTATGGTTGTACGCCTGGATGGTTTACCTGTATGGGTTACCTATATAGCATAAATAGGGTTAGCTCGCATTAGTTTCTAGTCTTCCTCTTTGAAGATGATCACTTGGTGATCGAAACACGTGTCGAGGTGTTATAAATAACGATTTGGTGTTGGGAAAAACTCCAGTAATATTCATTACTGCACCAAAGGTTCCAAACAGTGCATCATAAGTACACAATGACGGCCAGGTCAACGGAACTGAATCTGTATCGTAAGTATTCAACTAAAATTAGGCTAATACAAATATATATTTGGTTTCTAAAGAGCTGTAAAATATATTCAATTTTTCCAAATTTTATTACCGTAAATATTCCTATTAGGTCTTCAGTTGCTGATAAAGTCCAAAAATTCGCCAAAGAAAAATGG
>WOGO01003890.1:0-13802 GCA_015342085.1 Leptinotarsa defecta | reverse complement strand
GGTAAATCCTCAACAGTCTACTTATTTCGTCGAGAATGTTTGTGAGGTGTCTTCTTCTACTGTGTGGAGACTTTTGAAGAGAAATATTTATCATCCATACCAAATTAAAATGGTACACCAATTAACTGAAGATTACCCTGATCGAAGAACAGAATTCTGCGGAATCATGACAGAAACCATTGCAAGGCATCCCTACCTATCTCCACAATATTTGTTTTAGTGACGAATGTACATATTTTTAAACGGCAATGTTCCAACATATACCCAATATCTAGAAATAATTAACATTTGGGCAGGAATATTGGGAAACCATATTGTAGAACCACTATTCATTGATCAAAATTCAACAGGGGAACTGTATTTGAATATGCTGAATATGTTAATGAATTCGTTATACATATGGTATTCCAACAAGATGCAGCACCACCACGTTACTCCAGACAAGTAAGAAACTATTTGGTCGTTGGATTGGCCGTCGAGGCCCTACAGAATGGCCAATCCGCTCGCCAGATTTGGACTTTTTTTTATGGGACTATTTGAAGCAAAATATGTACGAAAGTAAATCTGCTTCAATATGGGATATACGGCAGAGAATGATAAATACTTATTTGTAGAAATATTGATGAAAATGTTCGGCACGAAATATCGGATAGGCTGTTCATATGTCAAGAAGTTCGAAGCAACCATTTCGAGCATCTTCTGAACTGACCTCAAGCTTATTACCTTATATTATGTAGTTAAATGTCAACGTATTCAGGCAATTATTAAAAGCTTCGCCATTTTGTAGTACTTGAAGATATTGACAGTATATTCTAGGGTTTTGAAGTATTTTTCAGGAGCTTTAAAATGATGTATCACAAGACCCCCCTTTCCATTTAATTTTTTTCCCAGATGGCGCCCAGTCACCATCTTGAAAGTTTCATCAGTCAATTTCACTTCAAAACAAAATATTTTTGCATTATCCCAAATTTCAATTTTTTGAGTTGCGCTTATACAGTTGTACTGTATTAATTTCAACGTTTTTTAAAAAAGAATTCAATAAATGAAAGTTACACTTTTTCCTCAGAGGAAGAAACAATGTAGACCACTTTCAAAATTTTGCTGGTTCAGGTGCACCCCCTGCATCTACATTTCTACCATATTCCCAAAACTCGACAAAAAAATGTTGGATTAGATCTAGCTATTGAAATTTGTGTTGAAACTGCGTTCCAACCACGAATCGACAGTTTTCGAATGTAAAGTTTGAATTGATTGGTTGATTTATTAATTGAATGTGCTGTGAGCGGATGTCAAAAAAGTAAAGTTGGTTAATCAAAAAAGTGAATACGTCTAACTTTACTTTTTTGACATCTACTCACAGCACAAGAAACCAATCGATTCTCACTTGTTTTATTTAGAAAACTCCCCATTTGGTGTGGTAAAAATGAAAAGAAAAAAAATAGTGGCAATGTAATTAAAATTTAACATTAATTACTTTTAACTTCTACACTACAATGACAATCACAAAATAGTCATAATTTTAATGGGAGGGATGTACTTGTTGATGGATTGACAGCAAATTATCAATATTTGGCTTCAGTTTTGTTGCTGTATGCTCAGAACCTGGAAATTTCATCATTTTTTCTTGAAGGAATTTGATGAAACATTTGAAGAAAGTGATATCCCAGAAAGTTATTCTCTCTGAAATCATCATCACTTTTGGTAATTTATCAATAGCATTCTTTTTCTTCTCCAAAATTATGTTAAATTTCATGTATATATGTCGGCGATTTTATCTCTTTATTGTGGAGGGTGTTATATCTGTTTATATGAACAGTCAAATTTGAAAAATATTATCGTCAGAAAGAGATATTCCTTTCTTGTTTTTGCTTTGTAATAATATTCTGAGTTATTATTTGAGTTTTTCTGAATGATATGAGATTTTGTGTAGTTCTTTACAAAATAATTTTATGTATTTTTTTTGTATGTCTTAGATAGGAAAATATTTTATTACAAATAATTTTATCAGTCTTGTTATATAGAACCTTGAAATTTTTCTGTTGATCTGATGAGTTTGCAATACGAAACATGCTTTAGCAGGAAATATAATTTTTATAGTTTTTTCACTGCAAAAAAATACGTCTTGTGGTTCAAAAAATACTTTTCTACATTTCAACATAAAATCCATACCTATCTTGTATATAGTTCTCATCAGAGAAATATACGTATAAGTTAACTCATTCAAACTTTTTGCGTTTCCTGAACATTGTTATCGAAAAGAAAAATCATGTAGGTAGCTTGCTTGTACAGTCTATCAAACACTCTAAAATGATTTTAAAATGTTCGCGGTTATTAAACTATTTCAAAAGATATGTGAAATAAGTTTTCACATTTATCCATTATGTTCCATCTCCAGGTAAGAATTTCGTGAAAACTTTACGAAGGTGCAAAATTTCATATTGATATATTGTTTCGTTCCAAACGCATTTTCCTACATGAATATACAGATTTATATACCACATAATTGAACACATTTTTCGAGTCGAGACATTCTCTTGGAACAACCTATTCCGTTAAAAAAAATGGATCGCTTCGAAGACCTTTAGAATACTAGGTACTTCCTATATGAAGTGGAAGAATAATATAAAGATTTCGTTCGTGAGAAATAATTTCGTCTCGCCAAGAACCAATAATCGAACTAGATACCCGATGTAGCATTCGCATTTTCTCTTCCGTTTGACAACATTAAAATTATTCCTTCCTAGATTGACAGGTAGGTTCAATTATTCCTAATAATTGGCACACTACATAAGACCTCATAGGTATTTGGTCGGTATCTTGACTCGCGCATTAAAAACGTTTGAACAAAATTGTCACATCCTAAACATAGTAGGTATAGTTTATTGATAGCAGTGTGCATGTGTGCAGGCGTTGGGATGAACGTTGATGATGCTCAAGAACAATTGAACTTGTCCGTCACATATGACATAGTAGGTACCCTTATGTCACATGAAACAAAGTTTACTCAAAAACTGGCCGATGCTGATGAAATTTCTGAAGTTTCTTTTTCTTAAATTGTGTTGCTCGTGTATTTTATTACAAAATGGAGCGGCTTCTATCATATTTTATTAATTTTCCTTATGGCCTATCCCCATGCTATTTGTTGACTGTGCAGAAAGTAAGACATAAAACATATTTTATACGAAATACAAGTGATTTATTCTGTTTCAGGTTAAAGTGGTAAAATTCAGTTATATGTGGACTATCAACAACTTTAGTTTCTGTCGAGAAGAAATGGGCGAAGTTTTGAAGTCTTCGACGTTTTCAGCCGGCGCCAATGATAAATTAAAGTGGTAAGTCAGTGATTCGCGTGTGTGTGTGTTTGAGGTTAGGATTATTTTATTTGAGTAAGTTTTTTTAATTTTCGAATTATCTTCTGTTGTCATGTGATATGTCAAAAAGTACGATCCCCATACATCTTTGCAGATGATACTACTCGAATGTATTTATTGTTCTTTTAAACTTGGGAAATATAGAACTGCTGACATTGGTCAGAGAAACATGCCATAAACACAGATAACAAGGAAACTTGAAAACTTGTCTTTGAGAATTGGTTAAAAATTAAGAATCATGTGAAATCAATGACCAGAAATGCAATCATCACTATCTTACAAATAGTTCAGAAAACTAAGTTAGTTATGTTATAGTTTGTTCTTGAATAACTGTTTTTTTTTCTCCCTGCTATAAATACAGTATGTTTCTTGGGAAAATAAATCGTTACTAAATACACCAGCTCAATACCCCCTTTCGATATAGAATAAATACTCCAAAATATACTGAAAAATTCAAATGATCATACACTTAACAAGATCAAATATTTATAATAATTTGTTCGAAGAAATAAGTAACTGCATTCTAATCAGCATGTAAAAAGAAACTATTTTAAGATTGACATTCTGTACTAAGAGCACATGTTCCTAGACTCATATATTTATTTTTTACATATAATTGATCATCCTCTCTGATTTATGTGTAGGAAATTTGTTACTTGAGATGAGAAAACAGAGTATGCACTATCGTTGTATAATTCTATGTGATTGTATTATGACATTATATTTTTTTTCATCAGCATAATAATAAAGATCTTCATTATAATAAACTTGTCCATAATTTTTCTCAATTACTGCATTTACTGTTAAAATCATAAATAACTATAAATAACGAGTATGAATATTAAAATTTTAAGTAACTAATTATTCTTTTCAAAACTTCTTACATTTTTTTAAACAAATTGTATTTTTTTCAGGTGTTTGCGAGTGAATCCAAAAGGTTTAGACGAAGAAAGCAAAGACTACCTATCATTATATTTGTTATTAGTGTCGTGTAACAAGAGTGAAGTTAGAGCCAAATTTAAATTTAGTATATTAAATGCAAAACGTGAAGAGACAAAAGCGATGGAAAGTCAGAGGGCCTACAGATTCGTACAGGGCAAAGACTGGGGCTTCAAAAAGTTCATTAGGAGAGACTTTTTATTAGACGAGGCCAACGGTCTCCTTCCTGATGACAAATTAACTATATTTTGTGAAGTATGTAACTTTCATTCCCCTCAATAATTGAATACTAATTATACTAATCATTTTCAGGTTAGTGTCGTAGCGGATAGTGTAAATATTTCAGGTCAGTCGAATACAATTCAGTTTAAGGTACCGGAATGTAGGTTATCGGACGATTTAGGTTTACTATTCGAAAATCAGAAGTTCAGTGATGTCACATTATCTGTTGCGGGTAGGGAGTTCCAAGCTCACAAAGCTATTTTGGCAGGTAAGGCAATGATTATTTTCAATTTTACGTAAAAAGCTATAGAAAATTGAATTTGGGATGTGATTATAATAGATTGCGGGAGCATAACTAGCATTACAAGTGATATTGCAATTATTTATAAGAATACCTAAGTTTTGACAAATCAACATTTTTGTATGAAAAATAAAGTGGAAATATATAATGTGCAACATTGAGTATTTTTTATCAGCAGACAATTTTTGATGAAATCGATGGCCTAATAACAAAAACAAAAAAGTTTACTATTCAAATAAAGACAACTTTTTGGAAACCCACTCTTTATTGAAACACTATTGTTTTATTATTTCTCTCAGATATATAACATTGAAATGATTCAAAATAAGTTTATGAGGTATGTACGAGTATTTATTGAAAACAAAACAAAAATATTGTTTCTTGGCGCTCGTTTTGCTAATTGTGTTACCCTCATCCACCAACACTCATTCCAATTATATTGTTCCTTGTAAAAAAAAGCTAATTTTTGACGCCTCAGAATTATTATGGTGAAATATTGTTAAACTGAATCTTCAATATTTCAAAAAATGAAGACTCATATTCGATATGACAGACATTTAATCATATTATGCATGCAATATACATTTGTGACATGTCAATGAGGTATAACTAATATTAATGTTAGTGAAGTAATAGAACATCAAAACTATCATAGTTAAAAGAGTATAAAGTCATATTTTATAATTGAGAACTAAGTTGAGTTTAATTGAAAAACAAATACAAAAGATATTAGTCTATGTAAGATGAGTTCATGAAATCTTGGATTGAATAAAAACTTTTTTTTTGAAAATGGGTGAACTGGAATGTGTAATATCAGTTGGTTGTCAAGGTGGATTCACATCGAAATTTCAAGTATAATTAGCGGCAGGCTAAGTTTCCATGCATTTCTGGTAGGATAATTGTGAAAGTGTGAGTTGACAGGAAGTGTACCCTTTATTTTATGAATCTCTAGGAAACTGGAAAGGCAAAGGTAAAACCTTATAAAAATGAAGAAAGGTTTGCATGGTTCATGGAAAGAAGTTATATATGGCATGAATGAAAATCAAACCCCATTTTTATTTTTCAATAGCATATTTGATACATTTTTCAATTATAGTACAAACAAGTTTTCAGGCTTGCTCAAAATTATTTCATATGAACAAATTTTGGCTCCTAATATACTTCTCGTGAATAATTGACCATATTATTCCTTGTAAAACAGCATGCCTTTGAGAATATCTTCAGACAATCTGAAGGAATTTTGCTTATATGTTTATTTCTTTAGAAACAAGGATAGTTTCCACATTTTTGCCCAAGGTTATTTAGAATTTGGAGACCTTCATGTTAACTGTGACATTTTGGTGTTGACTTATTTTGCTATTCAACTAACCTAAAACCTCTACTCTGTTTACAACACAAACACTTTTCCCAAGTAACCAAATCATTCAATTTCCAGCGCGAAGTCCTGTTTTCCAAGCGATGTTCGAACACGAAATGGAGGAAAGGAAACACAACCGAGTAGATATAACAGATGTCGATCATGAAGTACTGAGAGAGATGCTGAGGTTCATTTATACCGGAAAAGCGTCGAATTTAGAAAAAATGGCTGACGACCTATTAGCAGCAGCAGATAAAGTTCGTTTTTCATTTTTATATGTTTGAATCTCATACTTTAAAACATCGTGCAAGTGAGGAATTTTCCAGTTTGGAAACCCGTCCAAGAGCGTAGAACATCCTTCTTGATTGTTTTAATTGATTTCAAAAATTATTATTTCCATGGTTTCTTGAAAATTCAGAATTTGAATGAATGTATAGAGTTTGAGATCATTGAGTCCTTTTTTTCAACTGTTTCACAAGTTTTTTTTCAGTATGCGCTGGAAAGGTTGAAGGTGATGTGTGAAGAAGCACTTTGTACAAATTTATCAATAGAGAATGCAGCAGAAATCCTCATTTTAGCTGATCTCCACAGTGCCGATCAACTGAAAGCTCAGGCCATAGATTTCATAAATACGTAAGTTTTGAATCTGTTGTTTTTTACATGTATCTTATTGGTTTTAAATTTTGTGTAGGATTATATACACAAATTTCAGTCATTTAATGGGAATATTGTAAATAGTAAGAGATATAGAGATAAGATGCCACTGGACCTAATAATTTCAATCTAGTTCGGGCTTATTACTTCAAATAACTGTAGCAAATTTGAACCAAACCGGTGTAACGTTTTTTTCTTCATGGGCCTGTATCTCGGAAACGAAGTAACTCGATACTTATGTTCATAGAATTTTTTTTTAAACGAGCTAACAAATCATCCTCTGAAGTTTCGAACCGTAGTTAGGAAACACCCTGTATATTGTGACGCCAAAAAATGTTATCGTAAATTGAAACACGTGTCTCGGTTTTGTAAACTTTCAAGTGGAAATCTCACATCAAAGTGTGTTTTTTTAAAATGTTATAATGGATTTTCATCAAGTATAGGCAAGTTCTATCACAGTTTTACAGAGTTTCACTCTTGTCATCTCTTCCGAAAGATCCCTCACCACATAAGCTAATTAGCTGGATTTAAATGGTCGAGTTTAAATGGGGGCAAGCAACAATAAACCCTTGCAGGTTAAAGTTGAGGATCAAATAAATGGACCCACCCACTTAGGACTTAACCTGACCTACTCGCTGATAATGTAGCTTTGTATAGGTAAAATAATTTTCAAAATTGGTTAGTTGTTTTTGAGTGTGTCCATTAGGAACAAATAAATCTTTTCTCTTCATAATATTTATTTTTACCATGTATCCAATTTTAATGAACGTTGGTACATTAGGGTAACCTAAATGAATGAAGAACTACTCTTCATGACGTCATTATTGGATCAATAAATCATGTGCACTGAGTAATCCTAACAATCCAAGTATGTCAACTTTCTGAATTCAAGTTTATTCATCAATATTATTATGAATACTTATGTTTTCAACTAGAAAAATTATTGTGTAATAGATGTTTTCATTTGTGGTTTTTTTCTATTGAGAGGTCTGGACTTCGATATTTATCAGTTGACTACACTTGTAATGATTTTTTTTACAGTCACGCCACGGACGTCATGGACACTCCGGGTTGGAAATCGATGATCCAGACACATCCCCACCTGATAGCGGAGGCTTTCCGTGCTCTCGCGACCCAACAGATCCCCCCAATAGGTCCGCCGAGGAAACGCGTCAAGCAGAGCTGAAGTTCGTGAAAGCCGCAGTAACGAAATACTGAATTGACTGCTTTAATGTGTTCAAAAAAAAAATAAAAACAGAATAGAGACCCTCTTCGAGTGCTGTTGTTAGTGTTAGGCGTCTTAACGTTTTTTTTTGTTAGTGTAACCTTATTTTTTTTTGTATAATGAGTTTTCATTCTGGACAGTGAGCATGGATGTTTTCGTGGTCATTCGGAAGCTGTTGTTGGCGTTTCAGGCTATTAAACTGGTATGACTCGGAAAACAATTTAACATTTTCAGAACTCTCCAAACATATATTTGATTTTTCGTTGAAAATACTTTCATAAACTGACTTCGTTTCTTTAATGTATATTTTTGAATCCACACAAGAGTCGGGTCAGTTTCAAAGGGTTCTTTTCTATTTTACCTTTGAATAATTTTATTTTTCGATGATTGTCCGTTGTTATTTATTTTAGATAAGAAGGAGTTGTGAATCTGTTCTCTGTGAAAAAATATCGATTTTCTGTAATAAATTTCACCAGATGATGAATACTACAAATAGATGATAATCTTGCGAGGGCAATGTCTAGAAATGAATATGTGATCCAAAAACATAATAATAATATGAAAAATAAAGTAACCCATCATGGCACTTGTGGAATTTAAATGTTTTTTCATATATGGAAAAGATCCCTCGTGAATCATATGGGAAAATATCTCTCGGTTAAAGGTTGGAACTTTGCAGAAATGTTCTCCAGGTACATGTTCATGATTTTCAAGGACAACATTACAATGTGATTATTTTAGTTGAATCAGAAAAAATCGTGATGAGAATGTTCTACGGAATATGCTGTACAAAAATTTCATCCCAAATGTTTGTGTCAAATTTTCTGAGTGAGCTGATTCCTACTTGTTTCATACTCGGTGAATTTTATTGAAATTTTGATCGAGATTGTAAGATGCTTTCGACAGTGTCTCATCTCATTTTCATCTCACCCATTTTGCTGTGGGGTAAATTCGTTACTATAACATCACCTTCAACTTGGCAAATGAATCATACTGTATTTTGAATAATAATTTTTCGAAAACAAGAATTAATTTGAACCATCAGTTGTTTTTTTTCGTGGACCGAATAAATACATATGTAGGAGTTCACCTGGACTAGCACTGGAAAAAATACCATTAACGGTACATGTTTACTTTTCATGTAACGCTTACTTGTTCTTCTATATTACAATTTTTTAAGTTTTTTTTTACTCAATCTACAGCAAAATCTCTATTTTCAACAGTGTTTAAAGTTTTTAGAACTATAGTAGTAAGGAATATTTCTACTTCTGTAGATTACCAACGAAACCGCGTTTGATAAACAACTTGGGAAGACTTACAATTCAGAACAAGATTGCAAAAGTTAGATATATTAGTGAAATCTAAAGAAAGTTCACGTGATTGTTGTGCATATACAAGATTGCTTATATGTGCACCTGAGTCCGATTTGTCTTTTGAAATCATTTAATGTTGACTAGTGCCGAACATAAGTTTTGAATAGTATGTTCTGTAGACTATTTGAACAAAGTTCTATTGGACGTCATTTCTGCAATACATTGATTTTTATCTCTTTTTCATTGATGTGAGTGATGGATATTATGAACTCCTAACGATCTCTGGTCTCAGCCAAATTAACCCGTTTGACATGAAAGTGAAGTCTTTTGAGAAATATTTTAATATTATTTATTCAAATTTTTGTTAGGAATTTATAATGAGCAAGTTGATTTTAAATTATTTTTATAGTGGTTTCTTGAAGCTTACTAATAATTTACAAATAACACCCAAGAGGCTTCTCGAAACTTTTTCTTATACTGGGAAGCGTGAAAGTTAATTTTTTGGAAACATTTTCTCATTCACAAAATATAAAAAACGTGTTCAGTATAAGTTTGGATTTGATTTCCAGAGATGAAGATGTGTAAATGTTAACCCCGATTATTTGGAAACATTCCAACTATAAAGATCGGAACGTGCAATAATTAAACAATTGGGCCAACAATCAGCTCTCCGTAGTTTTCCAGATGACAGACTATTATTTCAAAATAAGTGTTAGATGGTGATCAACACTGCTACCTCAAAGTATCGTAAGCAACAAACAACAATTTTTTTTAAACATCCTATATGCGTACATTGATATGTGTCTCAATATTCGCATGGTGACCTGGCGAACATCATAACTCTAGAATGCATATTTTGCTAGTAGAGAAGAATTAGGTAAACGTGGTGGTCCTTGTTCCAAAGCACTTCAAAATGCTGTAGGACTGCCCTACTCAAGAGAATTGCAATCTAACGAATTGAAAATTTATTTTTATAATTAGTTCTGTCAAACACCGTCTTTGCATACATGAAAAACGAAAATGTAGGTTAGAAGAAAAAAATTATGTTCGAAAAGATATCCAGCTCACTGTGCTGCAGAAACAAAAACAGAATTGTGATATAAATGACCACAGCTGGTTCCTAATCGAGGGACACTCGACCTCTTTACAATAATAATTTTTAGTTTTTAGTGTTGTTCTATCTTGATCTCTCCTGGTTTAAGTTTAAGATCGAAATTCATCGCAGTTTCAAATACCTTTGTCAAGATAATTGTAAATCAACATTGGAATCTTTGTGTTTTTTGTTTTTAGTGCAACCTGAACTTTGCTGCATTTCAACATTTTTTTTTTATTCAGTTTGTAATGTTTCGTGCATTTTTTACACAATCCCAGTAAATTTTAGGGTGCACTTATTTCAGTCATGTCCGACTTCGTTTGTAAACATGATATCTTTGAATTTATCTTTCAGAAATTTGAAAATGTTAATTGAGCTTATGAAAAAATTGAATTTTTCAGTTAAAATGTGGAAGAACGAACCATTCTTTGAGAGAGGTTATAATCATCTGGAAAGGATTTGTATATTTTTTTGAGTCTTAACCTTCCACATTGTGAAGAAATAATTTTATTGTAAATTTTGGCTTGTCTAATAAAAGCTGTTATCTATAAGGAAAGTAGTGGAAGAACTCAAAAATCTATTGAAATAAGAAACGTGCCTCGTTAAAACATTCCAGGTAAATTCTCTTCAAGACATCTCAAGTCAGAGAATAACATTTTTCGAATTTTTTCTATTTGAGTATCAGTTTCTCGTGTCAGTTTTGTGTAATGTCCATTGTATTTGACCTGAAAGAACAGTGTACCAGAAGAGCTGACGTAGGATATGAATTGTTCTTGCAGTGAATAATATATCAGTAAGACCAAAATGAATCAAATGATAATTTTATATCAGATAGAGACTGCATGCTACTTGGGTAAGACCATGTTCAATTCTCAGTATGTGTTCTTGAAGTATATTCTTTTTTAAATTATTCACATTAGTGAGGAGTATTAGCAATGAAACTGAATTGTATTTATGAAACCTCCACTCGATACCCCAAGGAAAGTAAGAATTATCCCAAATACTTCAAAAGTTTTGGGAGTTGACTAAAATGTTTTAACAAAAAATTGATAGGGAACATTTCAAAATTGAAAAGTGGCTGACTGAAGAGGGGATTACAAGGGCTTCAAAAGACATCTTATTCAACCATGAATGGTACTGAATTATTGTATACAGGGCAATATAACTTTGGGGTGCAAGTGAGGAGTTGAAAATATAACAGAAAACAGTGTCCATCTCCCAACGATGAAAAAATTATGGGTTCCTTTTTTTTTTTCTAATTTGACAGCATTCCTTGAGGCTCTTTTCTACTTCCGAATGACTATCCTGTATATATTAGGATGATGATAATATTGACATGAAAATGGAGTGAAAATCAGTACAACTACGAATAATTTTCGAAATGATTCTGTAAAAATGTAAATCGGAATCATTTCTGGAAAAATATCAGATCAATTCACAGAATCATGTTGATTTTGAGATTACCTTGGTACTGTACAAAAACCCTCTAGTACCTAAACAGTTCAGAGATTGAACTGTTCTTGAAGAGTTTAATGTTCATTCAGACACTGTTTTTTTTTGCTCAGTGCAATCCATATTTGAGTAGGAAATTTGTTCTTGATAATTTTCTTCTCACAAGTTTATTTATTATTTGCAGTTATTTTCTCACAATCCCCAATTTAAATAAATGTTAGCTGATATTACTACATTGATTTATTTACCAAATAGTATATACAGCAGCAACACCTACAATTGTGTATAAACATTGGTTGAAATAACAATGAAAGGTATACATTACAATCGTCAGGAGAGGTAACCATTACAAAGAATATGAAAAAAATTTATACATAAAAACTTATTCAAAATGAAAGCACCCTTGTTTATTTTTCAGTGTCAAAATTCCAAAAACCTTTTTAATTTGACCACACCACTGGATTCACGTGGTATTGAAACAATTTATGCCGAAACTACATTGAAATGCATTCATTAAAAATAGTTACCAGAATAACTACTTTCCGTACTTTTTTAATCATCAACAGCTTTTAATGAAACCTGCTGAATTCATTGGAGTAGCCTGAATTTTGATGGAAGTTCTATAAATGAATTGGTATAATTATATGCCATATATCACTTCCTCGTAACTTTTTTTAATGATAAATGCACTTCCTCGTAAGTTTGATGGAAACCTTTTCAAAACTACAGGATTCCGTGGTGTGATCAGATTTTAAAAATAAATAATTTGTTTTTATATTCAACATTGAAAAATGAAAGTTAGTCGTATATACGAAAACTCGTTCATGAAATATATGAAAAACAAAAATAAATAAAATAATAAAAAACAGAAATGGCATGAATAGAAATAAAAAAACATCAAATAAAGTGTCGCTTTGTGTTTAACGCTTTCAGACTAACCTCTAATTTTTTTCAATGTTTTGGAGGTTTTTTGTATTGTGTTGTATTTCTTTGTATTCATTTGAATACGGGGCAGATTCAGTTTCTGAAATAGATTAATCGATTTCTTTTGTTAACATATTCACAAGGCAAAATAAATTGGTAATTAATTTTATCTCTTTCTTTGTTGGAAGGAAACTGTTTCTTATACAAAGATCAACATTCTCTTATTAAGATGGTTAATGCTTTCGCGACCGAGGTTTTCAGTGTCACTATTTTCTTAATGTTTATTCTGTACCAAATCATGGAAGGTCAAGAACTCAAAAAAACTATGCTCTAAAAATGTTTGCAATAATATTATTTTCAGAATTGTTCCATTTTATAGAAGTAAATTTGATCATTTGATTACCAGTTAAGTTCAGGACAAATATATTGAGTACAGGAATCCAGTAGAGTTGTTTACAGTTACAGTATTACTTGATTTATGAATTCATAAAATTGTTAAAATAACAGTTTTATTCACAAAATGCATTTAACTGGAAAATATCTACGTTTTCTTTTCCTTTCACAATTGAGTAGGTTTTTCGTTTTTTTTTATAAAAGTCATAAGCTCTAATATATCTTTCATAGAGGTGAACCAAAGTTACTGTTAAGGACATGTAATTGGCTTAAACTTGTAAAGTGATTGTATGTATAGAAAAATCTTTTGAAACCGCATTTGTTTTGTATTGTCTTGTATAAAATTATGCTTCGTTTTCATTTAATTTGTAAAATTAGTTGTGAATTTGTGATAAATACAATAACGCAAAGTGAAAATGTTTAATTAAATTTTGCGAAGATATCTATGAATTATTATTTAACTCTTATTTATTTTTCTGTTTACCAGTTTCGATACATTCAAATGAGGTATAATTTTTGTTCACGAGTGGGTTAAAGCTGATATTTGTATGTATGTAT
>WOGO01003889.1:0-13805 GCA_015342085.1 Leptinotarsa defecta | reverse complement strand
ATATTGTGAACAGAATTGGTCCTAGAACCATTCCTTGCGGAACACCATAAGTAACAGTTTTTGGGGTAACTCATAATTCCATCGATACTGACTCTCTGTTCGCGGTCACATAAATATTTCTCAAAATATCATAAGCTTTCCCACGTATTCCACAGTTCTCTAATTTTCTCAGGAGTTTTGTATGACTGACGGTATCAAAAGCTTTGGAAAGATCAAGGAAGATTAATTATTCTGAAAAACAAATACAAAAATCTGTGAAAACGGATTTACTCTAATGCCAACCCCATCTAAACAAAAATATCTGAAAGATGGAAAGATGTAGTCTGGACATACTTCTGAATCAATAGACATGATGGCAGTAGGTAAAAATCACTAAAATGATGAATTTATTCAATGAAACCTTTAATGCATCACAAAACACGCATTCATTGTATTATTATGAGCGAGATTATTAGTATTTTGATAGAATATAACTACAAAATACGGCAAGCCGCTATGATATCTTGAAAGCGAATCAGAGTGAATTACGTCACATTAGGATTTACAAAGACAAACAGCAGTAATGTGCCTAGAATGGACTTGTTGATGCTGGGAAAATTTTTGGCATCAAACAAAGACTTTTGTTCGGCAAAATTTTGAAATGTTCAAACTTTCTTGTGAGTACAATAATGATCTTTCGAAAATAAATAATAAAAATAAGTTCAAAGTCTTTGAAAAGTTAGAAATTAGAGGTTATGCTAATGAAACGATGTTTCTGAACTACGTACTTACCACACACTTACCTACATATTGATTTATTTATTTCAGGTTCTCCAGAGCATCTCATGGCGATAATGCAATGAGTTACGTACAGTTAAAATGCGAAGGAAATCTGTGCCTAGTAAAAAGTAACATAACAAGGGTGAAAGATACAAGAGATGGAACATAACCTCCAAAAATATTGTTTATTATGGAACGTAATCCTCGACCAAGATATTGCTGGTTTATAATATGCAAATTTAGGTAAATACTTACGTCAAAGTAATCTTCATAAAAAATAAAACTGAGTCTTGCCAGTTTGAGTCACTTGATTGTTTTTTTTTTGTACGAAACAAAAACTTGTTCACGGCTTTTACTATTGTATAAGTACACTGGGAGACTGCACAACATCGATAGATTTTACTTTCGAATTAATATTCAATGATAGTTATCACCAAATATGTTTTCAAGTAGACCAATAATGTTTATCAACCTCATCAATTGTTATGATAATAATAAAACTTTTTCCTCTCTCTACAAATTGAAATTGGAAGTGGAATATATACCAACCCTTGTTCTTCGTTTTCCGGAACATAGTGAATATTATCTATAAAGTCATAATTTAGGGTCAGTGCGACACATGTGGGTAATTTCACAGATTTGGGAAAAAGGGTAAAATGAAACTGTATTGTATTCCACTGAGACAAAGTTTTATTTCATAAAGGGTTGGTTAATATATTGGTAACAACAATACACCGTACATAATACACTATAATTCTTATTATTGGGCGGAACTGGTTGGGAGTTGAGATATGTTACATATTTTATTGTAGTAAAATCATACATGAAATTGTTCCCAATTTATATTTTTTGTCAATTCTGGATATTGATTTTGCGCTAAATATATAACTTGAGCTTCTCAAGTTATATATTTATAAGTATTGGATATCAATGATTTATCATTATTGTGAATATAATCTGAAATTGTTTCAACTGTTGCAGTTATCGAAAAAGTGTACTGTTTGTTCTCTTCTTGTATAACTGGTTACAGTAAATGGATTGTATTTTATGGCAATTTTAGATTCCAAAATCATTTTAAGGATGCCGGTTATATCAACTTTATTTATTTTATTTGCTTCAAAATTGATGATATTTGTATTTTATGGGCAACTATAACACTGTTGTCATAGCTAATCCCACTAGCGAGTTATGAAGAGAAGGAATCGGCAACACTGTCCATGGTCCTATAGGGTTCTAAAGGAATCGGCAACACTGCCCAGGGTCCTATATGGGTATTACATTTTTCTGCAGTTAATCATAATATATGTGTTTGTAAGATTAGAACAAATGGTTGATCATCTACATGTTTAATTTCATGCCCACAACTGTTATTGCAAATTTAATAAGTGAAGGGCTGTGTTGACAAAAAATGTGAAGTGTTTTTCATGTCAAAGAAGAGAGTATGTATCCGGGCAATTGATTACTGAAACGTTTTGATATTTACGTTCTCATAAACTTTTTTTTATTCTTCTATTCATTAAAAAAATTATCAATGACAAATTTATTTTGGGGAATGATGTAAAAAATTATATTTTTCCCATGATTTCATCATTTATTTATTTTTGATACGCCCAGTCCCATCAGAGATAATGAAAAAGTTGTTTTTTCCAGTATTCTGTATTCTCCATATTTAACGTGAACGTTTATTTGACTTTTTCTACAACTCGACGAGAAGAGACAAAAACGTTTTGCCAAAAACTCACTTTTACATCAGATAATGAACTAAAGAGCAATGATGCAGAAATCGTTTTTAGGTGTATATGTTGATGAAATTCTCAGCTTGAAATCTCATTGTGAACAGTTAGTGTCAAAGTAAGGTAGCATCACATTTCTTTTTAGGAATTTGAAAGACCTACTGGAACCAAATCAGATGCAGATGATAACTTTTTATCACTCTCAAGTAAATTCACGACTGAGGTATGGGTTGTGTCTATAGGGTAATACTTTCCATGCACAGAATGAGACTAATGGCAGGAGTTTCCTATGATCATTCATGTAGAAATATTTTCCCTTCTTATGAAATTGTACCACTTGCAAGTTCATATATTCTTGAAGTATGCGTCTATATATTCAAAAATATTAACAATTTTATAAAAATTCCAACATTCATACATTGAACATAAGGCAAAAAAAATTATATTCACGTTCCATATCCCAGAGTCAATATCACTTCAAATTCTCCTAATTAGTTTGGTCCCAGGATATATAACCAACTTCCCGAAATTATTGAAGTAACAATGACATTATTTCGCTTCAAAAAAACTTTAAGTTTCTTTCTATTGGAAAAATGATTTTACACACCAGATGAATTATTTTTTTAATAAGTATGAATTTGTGCTTGCTTGATGTATTTTCATGCACTTTTATTGTGACACTCTGTTTCTGTGATGTTTCTGTTTCGTTTTGTATGCACTTCAATTCCTATACATATTATATGTGAAAAGGAAAATAAATATTATTTTCTTTGTATATTCATAGGACTCTCAACTCCCATATGAAATATTTTATGGAGGACTCAATATTGTTCAAATCATCAAAGTATAATGGAACAGGGAATTTCTGTTAGATGAGAAAGTTACCTCCTGTTTAGAGAAATATATCCATGAACAATCTCATTTCCAATAATGATATCATCTCAAAACCTACATATTTACAAACATAGAAATGTACTAGTTCAATTTAAAGAAGTAACTGAATTTCATGCGCCTTGTAAAATACCATCTTTATTTTGCGAGGGTCAATTTTTGAACACCCTATAGACTTTCGTAAAATAATTACAGATCTTGTACATTACAAAAGTAACTTCATAAGCTGAATTTCTACCATATTTTCAAATCATTGACTTAATTTCCTCAAGTACATTACTCTTCCTAAATTTGCAAGAAAACTGCTGATCCAAAAATCCACACTCTCGGAAAAAATCACCATTATGTCATCCGGCGCTCTCTGAAAATTAAATATTTCAATGAAATTATAATCGGTTTCAAATTCACTGCTGGAACAGAGGTGTTTTTCTTACAGAAACTTAAATCAAAATTGGCTTCGAGTCTCAAATTCAAGCTCACACCGATGTGTTTTTCTCATAAAAATGTGCCAGTGTCAATGTCTGTTTGTATTCTTGAAACATAATAGAGAATTTGCTTTTGTCGGGTGAGATCAGATGTAAAATAGCACCCCATTGAAAATTTAGACAACTTTAAACATATCAGTTTCAGACGTGGCCGGCAGGAGGTCGCCCCAAACAATTACTGAACCTGTTCCCAGTTTAGCTTAAGCTCTGTTCATCTGGTCCATTGCGAGGGTCTTTAAAAAAAGCGCTTTTCAACATTGTGGAAGTGTCAGTACTTAGAGAGACACAGTAGCAGACAGGGAGTGATTGCACAAAGGGAATTTATAGTGATTTTACCTGCGCTTTTTGTTGACAGGGGCTAAATAGGGACCCTTAGATAGATGTCACAATCGCATAAATCCCTATCGCGTTGCATATTACTCTCATCTTGATATGATACGAGCGGAACTCGGTTTGTGATCTTGGCACGTTATCAGATGTTGAAGTGACGGGTATTAGTTATAAGTCTACTGTCTATGTTGAAACATATTCATTTTTTACAAAATTCTCCAACGCTCTGAGGAGTGCATTTATTTTTTCATTGGAAAACTTTTACTGAAATAAAGAATAATTTTCTTCAAAATTCTCAATTTTAATAATTATTCCATAAAAAAATTCAAATGACTGAAATGGGAAAGCATATTTGTGCATTCATATGACTAACGAGAGGTTCGAAACGCCATGAATATTCGGAGATAGCAAAATTTTGAATAATGATTTTCATTTTTTATAGTTTTATTTGGAGATATATTCAGAAACAAATTGCACACTTACTTTTTTCCGCTACTGTATACTTTTTTCAGACTCTGTATCCTTCATTCAACGTTTGAAAAATTCATTTTTGTACTTGTAATGCACTGTTTGGAACCTTTGGTGTAGTAATGGATATTACTGGAGTTTTTCCCAACACCAAACCGTAATTTCAACACCTCGACACATGTTTCGATCCTCAAGTGATCATCTTCAAGAGAAAGATCAAACTGATCTTCATCTTGAAGGATGCATCAGGATGCAGAATACAACTTTCAGAAATTGAACAATATTATTATGGCGCTCATAAAAAAAATTATTGGCCGAAAAGTCCAATGGAAAATCTGAATGACCCAGTGTGGTGATGGAAAAGTGGTAGGTAATGTACAAATGGAAATTTATTTTTGAATATTCCTTCAAATACAGCTAGGTCGAGAAAATAAAGTCATTTTCCAAAAAAAAAGATTTTTCTCGAATAACTCCAGAGATATTTCGAATTTTGAATCGGCATTGTTTCAGTCACATAAATATACAGTATCCTTTAGCTGCCGAGATCCCTTTGATGAGAGTCAAATTTGAAAGACTATGAAAAAATAAATAATTCGAATTGAATTTCAAAACATCCATCTCCGCCAATATTCCTACATAGAATATGACAAATGCCTTCCCGATAACAACTATGTCACTGGCTAATACCACGACGAATACTGATTTATATCCAACAAGTGTACGGATGATTCTGGTCCCCGTTAAAATCAATTGAGTAATCACCTACAAACCGGTTTCAGAGCAGTATTCCTCATCAGTGCAGGACATATTCAACTAAGATAGCAGTATTGTCTGGGACACGAATATTTCAAAGAAACTCGACAGTATACAGTGAGTTTCAAAAAGTTTGCACCATATAGGAACCTTTTTTATTATCCATTAGTCAGAAAACTTTATTCCTGATAAAAATTGATGCCTTGTGAGAAACTTGGATTTGAGTTGTCAAGATTCTAAATTTCCGCAAACGGTGTAAAGGGGAGAACAAAAAATAGAAATTTTGATCAAGAGTAAACTACCCTTATTTTCGACATTAATAAAAAAGTTAATTTAGAAAAGTTGTTTAAATTTGACAACAATACAAAAAAAAACAAAAAAAAACATTTTTTATGATTCTAGCCTCATAAAGAGTACTAGTATCTCATATACAACTTAGGCGCCTCCCTCATATTAGTATAATTATATTTCAATGCGAAATTAAGTTCAATTCGAACTAGTATATTGATGTTTGTAACCCAAAATAAGGTTCCTGGTCGATTTCAGGGTTAAATATAATGGTTTAAATTTTTATTAGTTTTTTGGTGCAAAATTCATTTTTCACTCTGTATGTATGTCCATTATAACTGTCCGTATGATTTATTGACAAGAAATAACTGACTAAATTATTTAATGTTAAATAATTAAGTAATACAAATCTGTAAGTATTACTAGTAGATACTCTTACCACAAGAAATGGATATTTTTGTTTGTTGCGTAGGTGGCTATGATTCCGAATCTGAATATTGTTGTGAAATTCAAACAACTTTTCTAAATTAACTTTTTTAGTAATGTCGAAAATAAGGGTAGTTTACTCATAATCAAAATTTCTATGTTTTGCACTCCCCTGTTCACCGTTCGGAAATTTAAAATTTTGACAACTCAGATCCAACTTTCCCGCAATGCACAAATTTTTATCAGGAATAAAATTTTCTGACAAATGAATAATAAAAAAGTTTTCCATATGGTGCAAACTTTTTGAATCTCACTGTAAACAAACTTTCAAGTGAGATAAGTTCTGCTTCAACAACAACGAAGTAGTAACAGTTTCATCTCATAAAAAAAGCCTCAATTGAGGAATCAACATCCCGTCTACCAAAACAACAAACACCAAAATATCTAAGTCTAATGAGGGTCTAGAGGAGCGATACATACGTACCAAGAAAATAAATATTCCGAATTAAATTCGAAATGTTCACTTTTGTCAACGTTCCTACAAAATACCTGTACGGTGAGAGTGTGACTATTTGAATTTTTTTTTTTTTCGGCAAATAGGATTTTTTCTTCAACATAATATTCTTCTACCTTGATAGATAGGATGTCGAGTTTACGACTCCAACGGACCTTCCTGTAAATTTAGTTCAGGAGCGAGTCTACAGAGGAGATGGATGTCGAGTTTACGACTCCAACGGATCTCTCTGTAAATTTAGCTCAGGAGCGAGCCTACAAAGGAGATGGATGTCGAGTTTACGACTCCAACTGACCTTCCTCTAAATTAAGTTCAGGAGCGAGAGCTGCGGCGTACGCAGAATCTGTCTGTGGGGGAACTAACCCCCCATGAGCAGGTTAGCAAACGTTTATGCTCAAGTGATGTGCTCAAGTGGTGAGACCACTCACCATACAAACTAATCTACTTCGTTAAGAAGCTGGGTTTATTTGTCCGAGTGTGAATAGGTGTGAGCCACAATAAACCCTTGGGAGTTGCGGTGGAGGGTCGAATAGACCCACTCACTTTGGACCTAACCTATCCATAGTCACATACATTGAAATATTGGTTCTTATTCTCATTTATTATAATATTTATTTTAACAAATATGAAAGGTAATCTCTTCACAATGTCTAGTAAATTCAAAAGATATTGTGTCAAAGCTATTTTCCAGATTTGTTAGCCATTGTCTGCAGACAACAAAGACAGTTCTCAAATTGCCCTTACAGTGCATACTACATTTTTCAGGGTTTAGGTTACTGATTATATTTCATCACTGGTGAGTATGACTTCATTCCTATTGGTTGCTTCAACTGGCCAGATTTGTGTAATGTTGAGTGAATTTATAGTAGCTTTCTTCAAACGCTCTAATGTGAAAGACTTTTTTGAGTGCTACTGCTAACTTGACGGTATGCCTGAGACGACGATTTCTCTCCTGTTGAGAGATCCTGGTTCTAAAACTACTTTCCATGGTTCCGAAATAAATAAAAAGCTACAAGGAATCCGGTATACTCCCAGTATTTCTAAAAGTTCTCTAAAGTCCTTGGCTCAGATGATGATTCCAAAGCTTGTACAAATTTCTCTGCATCTTTTGAGAAAATTGGAAAACAGTCAATTTGTTCCCTCAATTTTGAGTGAGGCATAGAAAATTTTGTTTCAATTTGTGGGTTCAGGAATACTTTATCTAGTTTTTGGGTAGACGGAAGAGTACCTAATACCGATGTGGCCATTACCTCTTTCAATGGCGATATTAATTCTTTGAATTGAAAATGAATAGGATCTTTTGTCACCGGTAGAGTTCAGCATTTTTTACCAATTTCTTTCAACAACTCACAAAAATAAGTTCCAAAAGTTTCAATTGCAGCAGGAAAGAAACATTATGAACTCAACAAAGTTTAGTATTTCCGTAATTTTGATTTTTCTGCAATCATAGCAGCTGCACCAGTGGAAATAGATGTTGTGGCAAGATGTGAAGCTGCAACTGTGTCCCAATTTTCCAAGAAATTAGACTCATCCTAACTGAGCACTTTCCATCATCTCGACAGACATCAAGTAGGGGTTCAAGAACTGAAGAAACCTTTGCAATGACTATAGCTGTTTTCATGAGATCATCAATGGAATGATGTCTTGAAAATCTGCCAGAACTAAACTTACAGCTTAGGCCATGATGACCATTTTCTTCTACAATGGATCCACATCTGCCTTGTGACTAACACAAATTGAAGAACCCAACCGAAGACAGCAAAATTCTCATTTAAGAGAGTACCCATATTAGCCACTGGAAGAGCATTCAGCCATACACAGATTCTTTGGACATAACAACTTTGAGTCAGAACGTTCAGCTGACTCATGAAGTTGATTATAAACCAAATTATTCACTGGATGGCTTTCTGACACTTTATTTTCGGCAAGAGTATTTTTCTTTTGAGACAAGTATTTGGAAAGAATGTAGTTGATCTAATAACGAGAACTGTTATATGAAGACAGGAGAGCCGGCAGTGAAAGGGACGAGGATAAATAAATACCTACCATCAGAGTAACTGGGAGAGTAGCTTAACTCCAAGTGATATCTTCGCATTTATTATTGGTAATTTTTTGTAGAGATTGGCATAAGGTGGAATCGAATTCTTGCAACCCCCTTTGACGCATCCAAGTTGGACTGCATCTCAAGGTATAAAATAATTGGGAGATCGCCAAACAGTATTTCAAGAGAAAATATGCTAGGTGGGATGAAAGACTATTGAGACGAGATGACAATAGAATTAGAGAGTCTGTTTTCTGTGTGAGGCAACGTGATAAAGACTCTCTACAAGGAGAGGAGCTCCCTATAACGAACAGTGTGCTTTGGGGACTATTTTAATTTGTGAAAAAATGATTTTGAATGGAATTGTGAGCATGTGAAAAGGAGCAAAAATTTCACATTTGTCGAAGTTTAATTCAAGTCCAATCTCATTGGAGAGGTTAATAATATTTTGTAATTGCTGTAGAACAAGGATCTAGGATGTAAAGGATCATCTTGTTGTACTCCTATCTGAGAGAAAATAGTATTTTTTCCAAGGTTCAAAAATGTTGGATGGGCTGATAAAGGGGAAAAGGTGAGAAAAAGTTTTGTAGGCTTTTTACAAAATATCGTTTCTGTGAATCATGTTGAAGGCGTTTATATAATCTAGTTTAACAAAAATTTAAGAATTTGGGTTGGGATGCTCATTTAAAAAGAGATGGGCAGCATGTGCAAATACTTCCTATCCCCTTGGAGTTGCAAATCCAAATTGAACAGGATGAAATAAATTTCCTAAAAAATAAGAAACATTCATACATGATAATTTTGCTACAACATGACGAAAAATGGTACCAATAGCAACAGGGCGAATGCCACCATCTTTTTTTTCAGTGCTATCAAAGAGGCACCGTACAAATTAAGACAAATTTCGAAATTCAGTAGACCGCCTAGCAAAAAGTTACACAATGAAGTCAAAGAAGATAGAAGCTTTTCAGCTTCACAACCAGAACTTTTTGATGTAAAGTCTTATAAATGGGAAGGTCTGAAATGATTTGATCGCTTTTGAATTATATTGAAAGTATCATTCTTTGAAATGGATACTGCATTCATAAACAATAAATGCATTTTTACTGTATCACAGAATAGATTCAAGTAAATGTCATTAGTTCGAACTTCTATTGTATAATATGATATAAAATGAATAGCTGAAAATAACAATTATATTAAGCAAAAAACCCCATTTCATTTTCATTGTTTTTTTCGGGGATTCACTAATGAAATTCACCATGAAACATTGTCAACCACCTTCAAACAAATAGATTCAAGTATTATCTTTCAAAATAATAACCTTTTCTATATGTATTTGGTTGGGTTTGGTGTATCACACACAGGGATTATAAAAAACAGCTGCTTTTAGTTGAGTTGGGTCTCACTAATGCTTGAAAATGACTTTTTATAAAACTGGCCAGCCTTTATGAACTCCATAAATAATAATGTTATTTCACTCTACAAAACTTTTGCAGGACGAGGAGAATAACTTGACGTGAATTTCCCAGTATATAACCTCAGAAAATCTAAAGAATTTTTTTTTTGAGTTTTCTGCACCAGAATGTTATGCTTTTTAGTCATTTCAAATAAATAATAATAGAGACTTCTCCACCAAATAGCCAAACGTCACTTCACCTATATTAAGTGGGCATACTTGAAGACTGACTATAAATCAAATTATCTAAGGGAAAAATTCGTTTAGGCCAGTCTTTCCTTACCTTCACAGTAGGTTTATGGACTGACACCTATCATAAAACCACTACTCCTCTGGCTAATACCACAAAGGGCATTGGATTATATCGACAGGTATCAGTTCAGGATTTTTCACAAAAGTAACACTTGCATATGCCGAACTGCTGGAATCCGTTTTCGATTATTAGAACGGGCACACTTGCAGACCAGTGTTCTACATCAACAATGATGAGAGTCCAAATAGCCCATAACCGTTATGCAAGTGTGCCCGTTCGAATAATTGAAAATCGATTGCGGCAGTTGTATCAGCAAAAGCATAAACACGAATTACTTCTGTGAAGAATCTTGTACTGACACCTGTAAGATATAATCCAACACTCTTCGTAGTTTTAGTCCGGGGGTCCGGGGGGGGAGGGAGTCGTTATTTTTTGATAGTCCTTAAATCTACTGTGTAGATAAGAGAAGACAGGCCTGAATGAATTGTTCCTTTAGATAATTTGACCTCACTTCATGTCAAGTGAAAATACAGAAAATATAGTCAGAATTTATTGATATAATTTGTTATTAGTAAAAAAATATGTATTACCTTCTGCAGCTTATAGTATCTACCAACAGTGTCTTTGAAGTTTCCTTCCAACTTTTCAACTTGTAATAGTTTGTGTTTATCACCTTTTGCAACAATTAATTTCATTTTATGGATATTTCTGCTGGTTGCAGAGGCAATCTGGTTGGTACTGAGCTGAGTGACATGTCTGAAAAAACAAAATATGGATAACACACAGAACTGATTGTTTCACGACAGTAAATTAACATTATTGTTTGAATTGAAAGGAATATTTTTAATGTAAGTGAAATTTTAGCTCTTTCATATATTAGGTTGTTTGAAAAGTTGTATCCATATTCACAAGTCTGATTTAAACTGTAATATCTCAGTGAATACTTATTCAATTTAATCGAAAAGAGCAAAATTTGAATCAGTGCACTTTTGCCAACGTAATACAAGTCAATTGATTCTGCCAGCATAAAAATTGTTTGTCCGAGGTTCGAAGAAGTCGACGATCGACGAAGGCCGTTTTTGCCTGGTCCTGATTGGCGAAGGTTCTATCGGTGAGAAAGTTATTGAAGTGCTTGATAAGATGATAGTCGGTTGGCGAGAGGTCTGGGGAGTATGGTGGTTGAAGTGTAACTTTGACGCTCAGTTCGTTTAATTTTCTGACAATGATTTGTTGATGTAGAGGATCCACTTTTCATCACACAAGACGACCTGATCCTAAAAAAGATTGTTTTGATTGCGCAAAATCAAACAAGAAAAGACCTCGAACGTTCAAATCTCGTGGCACCCTCTTTTCGAGTTTTGACCTATCCAATATGTTTCAAACCATCAAAAACCTCCTGGGAGCTGATGCCCAGTTCTTTCGCCATCCCACCCACAGTTTTTGATGAGGGAGTCTTTACCAGAGTCCTCGAATGGTCTCAAGGATTACTGTAGGTCGACCACTTCGGGGTTCTTCTTCAAGGCTAAAATCTCTGAAATGAAATTTCGCAAACCAACGTCAAACAGTGCGTTCATTAACACTATAATCAATAAATGCCTGGTTAGTTTTTCGAGCTGTTTCGTCAGCGCTTTGGTTCAATTTGAATTTGTAGAAAAAATTGTCTGAAAATTGCAGTTCCATAACGAATGTTTAAAGTACAAAGTGAATAGGAAAAAGTGTTTTATTGTATAATTCAATGTTTATCTACAAGTAGTTGTTTCGAAAGGATTTTTTCCAGTTTGCATCTTAAAGTTACTTCTTTGCATACCTAAACCACACACTACTTGCTTCTTTCTTTTCTTTGGAAAACTCCCATTTTTTTGCATAAAGATGAAGATATAGAAAGCCAAAAACCTTTCTTTGTCATGATTTTCTTGTGTCCTCTATTTCCAAAATTCATTTCTCAATATGCTCACTTTAGTCCATTTCAAAAAATATGTTCAATCAAATATCGTCATTTTCTAAACAAAGACTAGGAGTGTAATTTAAGAAAATTGCGTGAAAAAAGGCAAACAGAAGGACATAAATAAAAATATGAAAGTGTGAGGACTTTTCTGTAGGAAAATGAAGTTGCAATAGTCAAATTATTTCAAATTTCATTCAACATAATGATTTTTGTTAAATATATGGATATCAGGCCTGATGATTTAGGTCAAACTATATTATATACACATAACTTATATGCTTATGCTAGTTTCACAATGTTTTCAAAGAGGTTGATGTTAGAGAACATGGATAAAATTCGGTAATTTATAAAAGGAAATCATCAATTAACAGATCATTTCATTCATCTTTTGTCTCCCTCGTGAAGAATTCTTTAAAGCAGCTTAATGTATAACATTTATACCCTAAGAATGACTCAAAACATAACTTTCATGCAAGAAAATTAGTACATTATATTCAATTAAATATTTTAACTGTATTTTATGTCTAAGAGGGACACTCCTGATGACAAAACATGATTGAAATATTGAATATAATAATATATGTGTCAATTTGTTCATGTTTCACATAAAATAACTAAAAATGTTGCTTGACAAATATATAAGTAAATTGATGGGTGTAGCCCTTACTATGTGGAAGAAGATAAACATAGGAAAGTTTTATTACTCATATTTCAAAATATATAAGTAAAACTACCACAGATTTGTGTAAACAAATTTCTGAAAAGAATTCAAATCTCACTACTGCTTCAGCCTAAATAATTATTCATTAAATTATTTAAGTATAATTTGCACCAGTTTAGACACTGTACATCTGACAATTTACAGAAACCCAGTATTTTATGCCAGCTTACATCTGATTCCGAACACCTTGATTGTCTTTCTTTGTACCAATAACTTTGAGAGCATTGTCTAATGTTTTGATACTTGAATTTATAGTGTATATATTAGTTACTACATTATCTGCATAACTATTAAACTCCGAACTGTTACTGCTGCCACTAAAATCTACTGCAGGAGGAGACGTTATGGAACCATAACTATGTGGATAACTCATTTTTAGACTCGATAAAAGGAATGAATTTTCGATTTCATCTGAATGTTGTGAATTTAAAAAACCTTTGAACTTGTTTGTAAAAATTGGGAATCGTATGTCAAACGTCACATCATATATCATAATAAACAGCTGTTTACCAAGTCATCAGTAGGTTTGTTCTGGTTCTAACGTTTGGAAACTGCGCAAGACATGATGTGTACAAACAAAAAATCTCAAACAGTCCGAAATAGTCTCGGACACTTGTTTAAACCAGAACGCTTTTGAGGAGACCACCTATCGTATATATGAAGAGATGAAGACGAGAAAATACTATTAATCATGTCCATTTTGTTATGTAGCGTATCCCTATAGTCAGCTCAAATGTTA
>WOGO01003886.1:0-13808 GCA_015342085.1 Leptinotarsa defecta | reverse complement strand
TGTACCAATTTAATCGAAATTAAACGACCTCATGCATTTATTTTTATGATATTTAATATGTTATAAAAATATCCCTAGACTTTTCCGGTGTGTGTACTTATGAATAGCATATTTCTCAGTAAGTTATTGTATTTCAATAAATGATTGGTTTGTGAATAGTCAACAACATTCTTTGAAATAATTAATACTTTCAACTGAATAATTTTTTATGACAATAGACAATATGAAAAAATATGTGGCTTTTTCCGAATGTCATGTTTGTTTTATTTCTTTGTCATTATATGAATAGAATTGAGTTTATTTTTTTGAGTTCAGTCGTGAATATTGCTCTTGCCTAGGGAGTAAATTACCGATTGTTATTATAATATCTCGTTATATATTATTGTCAGACGAGAACAAGGAAACTTACGTTAAAATATATAAAAATTATTCTGCAAAAATAAAGGAGACAGTTCAATATAGACGATGAATAATCATAAATTGATCTTTCACGTATAATGAAATATAATGCGGATGTGGATTAGTAGTTTTTTTCTTTGTAAAAGTCACATATTAGTCTTTTTGATACGTTTTTATAAATTTACATTAGGCGTTTTCAACTCCATTGTGGAATAATTTCAATAAGAAATGTATTATTAATTTTCTAGTAAAGTTGTTTTTATATTTACACTTCTTTGAGTTTGAAAAACTTGATCAACTCGAGTTCTGAATATATCTCACATTAATTTGGAATAACGATGTTTTATATAGAGGTGATAATTATAGGGTGAATATGACAAAGAATGTTTTGTTTGCATCCTTATTGTTAGCTTAAACTTAGGGTCATCCTTAGTCATCATTTATTTGGGAGCTTTTATTGCTTTTTTTAGTCTTGAAACACGTTCTAAGAATAATTTCGATTCCATACACAACGTTATACTTTCCTTAGAATCTACCTTCTTGAGTTGTTCTACGTTAACTGTAGTAGTGCATGCTAATATTTCTTATTTGGTATGGGGATCTTTACATTCATCTCGACACTGGATTTAAAATATTTATTGTTTTGTCGAATTTAGTCTTGATTTTCCATTGTTTTCTCCTTGAAACCTCATATAGCCGTTCCCTATTGCTTTATTAGATGTTAGTGAATGCATTAAGAATTTTCGAGTGTGGCTTAGCAGGTAAATGATAACAATGTGAACTATTCAAAATTGCAAAATAAATAGTTCACAATCAATAATTAATTAGCAGTCTTTGAAAAATATGATCAAAGATTAAAATGAAAGAGCACATTAATTATATGTTCGATGTCTGTTCAAAAAATATGGTGAATTTTCATTCTCAAAAAAATATTTGATAATTTCTATTTTCACTGCCACAAGCTTCATGCTCAAAATTTCCAAAAAAATTGCATGGTTTGAGCCAACCGATATGCCGACATCCTCAACAACTTCCCTAATAGTTATTTGACGATTCTCCACAACAATATTCTTCACTTTCTCAACATTTTCATCGGTTGTTGATGTGCTGAGGCGTTCAGGGTGAGCGTCGTCATTCACATCAACCTTTTGTGAGCAGCTTGTACATCTTGCAAACATTTTTCTGACTCAGAGTACAATCACCGTATGCCACTGTCAATATTTCAAGTGTAAGTCCGAGGTGTACCGAGTTGAACTTCAAAACGATGAGCAGCCACAGACCGTCGCGTATTTCTGATATGTACCGCTCGTGATGGAATCAAATGTGTTGTGCCAAGACATATTGGTGTTCATTTCGACCCCCAACAGACTTATCGAAGCAGAAAGCGGAATTGCCTGTTCTGATATTATTATAACCGGTTCGGAGACATGTATCTTTCTGGAGAAAACCGATGCCTGGGTTTTCGTGGCATTGGCTACATTCACTCTAATTCGAAATCACATCTAGATCCTCAATAAGATATGGCAAAGCAATATATTGGATTTTTGGTTTTTTCCAATAAGTTGTTGATATACAATTAAATGAGGGTTGGAGGCAATATGGCTCCCTGGGGAACACCGTTGTTCGAGAGATATCCATCGATGGCTAATTCCAGGGCTGAAACTATGAACATATGTTCAAGATGAGAGTATCAACATAACCTTATTTTTGAACAGAAATCGTATGCGTGTTTATGATAATCTTGAAATATGAACTATACTTTGCTCGTCCAATATTTATAATAAGAATATAATATATAACCGTGTTTTCCTAGGAATATAATGATTTTCAATAAAAAATTTTACGTTTCTGCAAAAGTTTAATGCTCCAACAGACAAAAAATATATATTTTCTAAAAACCCTTCATTAAACTGAAGAATATTGGAAATGGAGACTTGAGTACAATATCATGAGTATGTTATCATTTGCCTCTTTTTCAGTGCTCAGCAATATGATCCGTGTATATGCAATGTACTTGATTTTTTGAAGAAATGAAAGATTTCGGATTATATTGATGAAGTCAGTTTCACCTGAATTTTTTCGTTCATCTGATCCAATACATATCATTTATTATATTCTCCCTATCATAAATTAGAGTAAATGTTCAGAAAATCTGGGCGACTTAGGGTCGACTAAATAAGTAGCCCATTTGTTGGTTTTAAGTAATAAATAAAGGCACACTTCTAAGAAATTGTATGTACTCTGAAAAACTCAAAAGGCCGAATGAAGAAAATATTAGTACTGGAATAACCATGGAATATTTTGTACAATTTTAACTACAGTAGAACCCCAATTAGCTGAATTGTTAATTGAAGCGGTCAATTTTAGAAACAAATTATTTTTCTGTTAGTTTTTTCAGATGAAATTACATTGGAAACAATGTATATGATTATCCGGACTAGATGAAAACCAGAGCCCAAACACAGCGCTGTGTCGAACTGTCATAGGTCTTGTCAATGGTGCTAGGCTGAACATTGCTGAGCTCAACTACATTTAAAGAAAAGCTTGAATAAAGTAGAGCGATGACATCTCCCGTCAAGACGCCATCTATGGGATCGACAGAGAACTCAATTCTCTGATATCAAAGATGAATGAGGCTCCCCAAGGCGGTCAGTTGCAAAGCCAAGCTTCGACATTGTCCTCTGTCTTTCACCGCGAGTTGAGAACCAGAGCCCAAGCACAACACATTTGCAACTGACTGGATTGGGGAGCCCCATTTTTTTCTTTCACAAACATGCTTCGTTTTTTTGTTGGTCGTCTCCTCGGATATCTTCTGAAAGCCCGGCCTGGTTACCGGCGTGAGGGGGCACTCACTTCACATTTTGATAAAAACTGTCACATTCTTTTTAAGGACAAAACACAAGTACTACAGGAAAATCCTTAAGGCGCGCTCAAAGCGGTGTCTTTGCGAAAGTAGCCATTCACATTGGATTTGAATCGCTGGGGATTAAATCCATTTGGAAAATGGGCAATCACAACACAGAAATGAACCCGGCTATGGCACTTGGTACCGCATACCAAAGCCACCACGGAACTCTTTGGAAATCCGGACCAGAGTTGTTCCCAATTGATTCGGATAATTGGGGTTCTACCATAGTAGCATTAGAAGTCGAAATCAATTTTTAAACATTTTTTCACCCCACTAGTTATATTGTTGTAACCCATAAAAGAAACTCAAGTGAAACTGACCTAGTAGCATTGGATATTGCGAATATATTTTTGAGAATGATGATTTGTGAGAATGTGTGAGTGACGCCTAGAGCGTACCCATTATTCACCACAGTTTTGACGTATGACGATGGCCAAGGTGAGGACGAAGAGGGCAGCCTTCCACATCTTGGTGGATATGGAAGTAAATTGCCACCTGGGATTCTACCACATGGTTTACCACAAGTTAAGGAAGTTCAGCCGGCCGTCACCGCTCTGGAACAAGAACAAAGGAAAGAAGAAGTCAAGGAAAGTAAGAATCACTATATATTTTCTATACTTTGATATGCCTACCCTTCATTAGTTTTAGTTTTGAAAGTAAACCCTTTGCTGTCACACACTTTTCTAGAATTAAGTGTAAACCAATCGTTCATAAATAGTTTGCTATTGAGTAAAACTAATGAAGACTCGATTCTGTGTTTCAAAATATGTAATGACAATATGAAAATTTCTTCATGAAATTTTTTTTCGGAATTAGCGTGACATATAAACATAGAAACTATTCATATTTTTCAGTGTAATAATAAAAGTAAATCGTCTGTATCAAGATTATTCTTGTATCTCAATCAAATTTCAATTTATTTTTTGTTGGGAAACTATAATTTTGTATTAGTATGATCGATGATAACTTGTTCGACGGCCGATTTATTTTTATGCAGTTGATTTGTACTTACAGTGTGTTAATATTTGATTATGATCAGTTAGGGAACTGAGTGAAGATGAAAAGCAAATCGTGATACTTTCTGAAGACTTTCAACATTTTATGGATAGAGCTGGTAGGATAATGGAGAGAGCCTTGTGTGAAAGTGTGGATATCTATAAGGATTATACTGGAATGTTGGGAGAAGAAGGACTGTGAGTATGCAGATACGTATATATTTTTTGCATAAACCAATAAACATATACTAACAAAGTATTGAAAGGGTGGGGTGAAAATGATACTTCACAATTTACACAACACTAACATTTACTACGGACACACTGTGTCATCTTTTGAGCGAATTATAAATTAAACTAAGTATATGATGTCATATCCTTAAATACTAAAAGTTGCATTGGTAGGTAGAGAAAGGTATCAAGGGGCATTTGGGAAATTACTGTTAACATTATTGATGATTGGAGAATTGTAAATATCTATCTGATCATACAGAACAGTGTTGTTTTTATCAGCAAGATGTTTTTATTTCTATGGATTCCAATATTTTTAATTTCAGACTTTTTGGTGGAATGTGTAGAATTTTGGGATTTTCTGTGAAAGTCTGAGTGTTTTCTGTGAGATGATTGCCGTGGTTGGTATCTTGTTTATTCAATCTGTAACTTTCCAAATGCTCCTCTAATCTCTGGTTATAACTGCGGGCAGTATGACCTATATATAAGACATTGCACTTGTCGCACTTGACGTCGCAAATTTTTTTAACTTGTCCTGTGTTGACTTAGAATTATTCATAATTGAATGCAAATTGTTGTTAGACAGATATGTTAGACACGCAAAACGTGTCTAATGAATGAGGGTAAATTAGAATAAATTTGAAGTTTTGCTGTTTTTTTTTTTTTAGTATTTTGTTTACGATGGAGGTTTTACATCCATTATTGACAGCGATCTGTTTCATTTTGTTCAATTCTTTTTGGAAATTTTACTAGTTTTGCACGATATTTATATGTCTCTGTATCATGGAGTGGTATATTGCAAGTTTATGAGAGTACAGGTGAATAAATAGATTGCAACTTGTAAGATAGTAGCATTAAATGTTAGTGTTGTCTAAATTGTTTAGTTTTTTTTTTTTTTCACCCTACCGATTCAATTGAAATGCATTTACACATATTAGAAGCCGAACCTGTAGAAAGATAAAAAGTGTTTTTAACTTCAAAATGAAAAGTTGAAATCAAACCAACAAAGAGAATTTTCAAAAACTAAACACATCTACATGCCATTTCAATTATGAACGCTAGAAGTCTTAAAAGGTTAAATCTAAATTTTATGAATAAACAAGAACTTCGCCCAGACACCAGAAATTCAATGCTCTTCTTGACGCACGTTTCACCACCCAAGTTGGCATCTTCAGGAAATGAAGACGAGCGTCGAGAAAAGTATTGCATTTCTGGTGATTGAAAAACGTGGTTGTTTTTGAAGTTTCACTCCGACATGAATATTTTTGAAATAAATAATGTCGAATATAAACTTGTATGAATAGGAAGTATTTTTGGGAGAGATTAATTTTTGAGAAAAAAAAACCTTTACGGCTTTCAATCTCTAAGAATTGGAAAATTACAAAATAAACGAAGAAAAAGTCAACAGTCTTTAAAGAAATCTTTAAAAAGAAATCATTCTTTATTCACATGTACATGAGAAGAAAAAACTTATACAATTACACCTCTCAAAGTTATTGAATTACACAGAATTCACTTTTTCTTGTAAATATTTCAATGGAAATTGAAACAGATATAATTCCGGAAATTGCTACGTATATCATAAATGGGATCGTGAAAAAAAAACTCCTTTTCAATTCTACTTTGATATTTCAACGACGATTCACTGCACATTTCTTAGTTGTTCCATACTTGGGAGATAAATCTGTGGCATCACAGTGATATAAAATTTATATCCCAACTTTTTTATTTTCAATTTACACTTCTTTTATATCAATAAAGAAGCAGAAAACCAATAGTTTTTTTTACAAAAAATATTTTTAAACCGTATACAGTGTGACTCATTTAAAATGGAAGTGTCCTCAAAATATACAGTGTGACTCATTTAAAACGGAAGTGTCCCCAAAATATATATTTTCCAAATGATTGGAACAATTTTTATTAGGTCAAGAAACCTTCTAGAATTTCAAATTTCGTTTCAGGGCCAACTTTCACTCATTTTCAATGTAAAAATAGAAATAAATGACTTATTTTAAATCTGGCCACATGACTATATTACAAAGGGTTGAAAAATATGTTTCATAAAGGAGCTTCCATTTTGAATGGGTCACACTGTAGATAGTTTCAAATGCATCAATACGTTTTTCAGGGATGAAAAATCTCATCAGCGAATTTCCTTCAATCGACATTTCTATGATGAGAGGTGGTCACGGAACCGAACAGTAACCTCTCTTGATTGGTGCCCACAATTTCCAGAGTTACTATTGGCGGCATATAATAATAACGAAGAATCACCGAATGATCCAGATGGAGTTGTTCTTGTCTGGAATACGAAATTCAAAAAGAACACACCCGAGTATATATTCCATTGTCAGAGTGCTGTTTTATCGGCGACTTTTGCTAGGTTTCACCCTAATTTGATACTGGGCGGTACATATTCTGGTCAAATAGTTTTATGGGATAATCGTGTTCAGAAACGGACGCCGATCCAGAGGACACCATTGTCAGCATCAGCGCATACTGTAAGTTTTTATTATCATTTTTATTATTCAATATTGAAAATATGAAAACTGTATCGAGGAGAGATACAAACGTATAAGAATATAAATATCTCGAAATAAATATTCAATATCCCACGTGGTATTAGCCAGGGAAGTAGTTGTTTCACAGCAGGCATTTACAGAACCTACTGTGTAGGTTGTTGGGAGAGATGAATATTTTGAGATTTTAGCTCAAAGTATATTTATTTTCTTGTAAATATTAAATGATTCATAATAATAATGATTATATAGTTCTTCTCGACCATCAAAGTAAGATGATATTGATCATGCATGTTCCAACTACAGGTGAGGGGAATATCGTGTAAAAAGAGAAGGAAGAATGGATGAAATATCAACAATCAAATTTTGTTTGTAGTTGATGTGAGATTTATTAGAAGTGCAGTTAAAAAATGGTTTTTTGAAATGTTCTCATGAATATACTGATAGTTCATGTTTTGTGGTAATTATTATGGCTTCGGGTTAGATACATAAGTTTGAACTCATTAAGATACTAAAGATTGTTAAGGAGCCATGTCAAGTAAACAAAGGTAAGTTTCATCAACGTGGTGATAAATTGATCTAGGGTTTGTCCTTGTTTCTGACGTAGAGTTATGAAGCTGAATATTTCGAAAACCAAGTTTTCTTTAGGACAAGATGGTAGCCCTAAAATAGTCTGAGTATCACTGTCAACTACAAAAAACTCTATTTTATACAGTTAATCATTTTTCTGACATTCTAATATACATTTACCTACTACCGATAGTGAACTCCCAGTATATGATTTCAACTTTGTGTTTGTCCCTTTTATCAACTCCAAAGGTAAACCTAACTCTTTATGATTTACTTTATTTATTGCATTATTGAAACAATGATGAACTTTCAACAATAAGAAAAGCATCAGCAAACACATTTAAACATTCACAATCCTTAACAAACATGATTTAATTTGAGTTCGTTAAGTTTCCCTTATTTTATCACTACAATAACCAATAACGTTTTCTAAACGAGCTTGTTCCTATACTTTCAATATTTCTTCCAAAGTATACTTTTTTCTTCGTTTACTTCAATTTTCAATATTTTCTTCATGAACATAACTTCGTTTGGGAAACACCAATAAATTCAATCTTTCACAGTTTTTTCTTTTATTTCATACTTAATATTATCTCTTACATAAATAAAATTCCAAAACAAGCACTTTTCCTAAACACTAGAACTTCAATACTCTTCTCGACGCGTGTGAAGGAGACTAAAATTTTATGTCTACAGAAAGAATATACTTTCAGATATATTCTTGATAGCCTCACACCATTGTTCGGAACACAAAATGGTGGATCCAAACTTTCTTGTTAAAAGGCTTGTTACGTTCCCTTTGAGCGAAAGAAGGAAGGATATTGAGAAAAATGTTATCAGGGCAATGGGTATCTTTCAAATACTGTAGATGAGTTGATGAGGAAACGTAAATTTCCAGAAAATCTTAAATCTTCAACTTTTTAAAAAGACATGGATTTAAAGTTTATTGTCTTTCTGTATGAACCAAGATACACTAATAGATTGAATTGTATTTTCAAAAAGTTGAGTGTGAAAGTAACATTCAAAACTTCTTGCTCACTCCAACAAATGTTTGGTACCCTCAAGACCCGATATTGCAAAATAAAAGACATATATCGGTCAGACTAGGCAAACCATTAAAACTCGTTTCAAAGAACACGATTTCGGAGACCAGAATAATTCAGTATCGCTCAACAAGCCATGGAGAACGGCCATGCAATTAATGAAAACTTTTAAATTGTTGAGATCAGTACACGACACAAGATTTTTGGAAGTCTGGAAATAGCGAAGTGTGGCATAAAAACTATGGAGAGCGACAAAGGTCCCATTCCAAAGAGCGCATTTTTTACCTTTTTATGCATCATTCTGTTATAATTAGCCGAAAATTTCCCGCAAATTTCTCTCCAAAATAATTGATGTGCGTCGGAAAGTGAGAGTGTGCCCTGTTAGATATAAAAAGAAATCACTTCATAGTTAGGAGTTAGTTTTTTTGCAGTTCTAGTGTTGGGAAAAAGTGCTTGTTTGCAACATTTGTAGCCCTTGTCCGCATCTCATGAATTTCTCACACGATTTGATGAAGTTTATTTCTTTGCAATGCTATGCTGTCTTTGTGTTTTTTGTCACCTTCTTCAATATTTGTTGTATCTGTCTAATCTCACCTGCGTTATGGCATTGCCTTCTGGGGGTTTAGTAACGACCACATGCAGGCCATTTTGATCCAACAAAAACGGGCAATACGGTACATGTGTAAAGAAAAAAATGGAGATTCTTGTAGACCATTATTTATTAAGTGTAAAATGTTTACAGTAGTGCCATTATTCATATTGGATATTACTTGCCTGATATGAAAACACAATAACACAAATACAAAACAATGTACTACTTGAGATAAGGAAAAGTAAAAGCACAACAGTCTTCAAAAAAGCATTGAAAACTTTTCTCACTGAGAAACCATACTACTGCGTTGCTGACTTTCAATAAAACCTTTCAAATCGGATCCAGTTCCAATATTAAAGTCATCTTGTGTTAGTGTAATTACCCTGGTCCGATGTAGCATTCGATATGATGTATCTTGATTAATTATTTCCTGAGTAATTCATGTTTCGATTTATGTCTATTTTTGAATTATTTAGGTTTATCTTCTGATTGATTTCTGTTTTGTTATGTGTCTATTTTTTAAACTATTAACTTAAGACATGCTTTGTCAATAAGAATTTCTGTTCTTCAGACAATAAAGAATATTTCTCTTTCTCATATGAAATTTGAGAATTAGTATGAATCTAACATTATTTATTTTTTGACTGGCCATGAAAATATAAAATTATTCAATTTTTAATAATAATAATTATTATTTTCAGTGCTTTGAGTTAACAACCACAATTTCAATAGATTCTACCATGTTTGCGTAACCCCAAATAAGTAACGGAATTTTTTTCCAATTTTCAGCATCCCGTATACTGCATGAATGTGGTGGGTACTCAAAATGCACACAATTTGATAAGTATATCAACGGACGGTCGGCTGTGCTCTTGGTCTCTCGATATGTTAGGTCAACCTCAAGAAATTCTCGACCTGCACCGAATGCAGTCTAAACCAGTTGCGGTGACTTCTTTAGATTTTCCACATTCCGATGTTAATAATTTTGTAGTAGGCAGCGAAGATGGATCGGCGTATTCAGCGTGCAGGCATGGCGCCAAAGCTGGCATAACTGATGTGTACGATGGACATCAAGGTCCGGTGACTGGTATTAGTGTGAATGGGGTGCAAGGAGGAATTGACTTCTCGCACATGTTTTTGACATCATCGATAGATTGGACGATCAAATTATGGAGTTTGAAGGTGAGTTCAAAAAGCAATTTGTGGAATTTTAAAATCATGCTGTGAGACTGAATTCAAAAAAGCTTTAAAAAAATTGTATTCGAACATGCAGATAACTGTTTAGAAAGTAGGCTGATTGAGTATTATTTTACCATGTTGAAGCTGTCAAACAATAGTTACACCAACATGTAGATGTGGAACTTTATTTTATTATTAATTTTTTACCTTAAAAGTCCAAATCTGTTCAAAAAAAATCTGTTCAAAATCTGTTTTTCCGTTAATCAGCTGTCGCCCCCATGCAAACGACAGCTCTCAGAAGTTGAGAACTTGTGTGAGCCTAGGACTAACGAGGTCTTGCCTTTTAACGTGTGATTCCTAACACGGTTGTAGAATCATTCCAGCTTCAACCAGCTAAATTATTTCGAGAAAAATATCTGGTCGAGGCAGGAATCGAACTTAAAGTCTTCTGATCGTGAGTCGGGCGCACTACCACTGCGACCAATTCCACAAAAATCTTTATATTTTTAAAGTTTTGCCTTTATATACATATGTTTTGTTTTTATCATTTTGTTATTGTTGAAAATAACAACAAGATTATATTAATCAAAGAATACTTTGTAGGCCGTAACATCAGATCTATTCTGATTACCGGGGCCAATTATATGTTTATAAATGAATATACAAAAAAATGCTGTATCGATAATACAAATTGAAGCATCCATATTTGAATAATGGAATTTCTGAACGAGGTACAAGGCAATGTTATTTTACAAAAATATTGTTAATTTTCTTTTTCTGTAATGACAAGGTGGTTTCTCAGGAAGTAGAATTTACGTTTTTTCTCATACAGGAGTGCGTCGACCTTCAAAAGGAATATTAAGAAACCAGTAAAACAGTTTATTAATATTACTCTTTATTAGCAAATAATGCTCTTCATAGTACAGTCGGTCACTTATAAAATACAAAACAATAAAAAATATATATAAAATTAGAGACAAGTCACATTTTGAAAACAAGAAACTAGAAAACAAGACGAATTATTGATGACAATTATTTGAAATATATTCACTACATATTCTTTTAAATGAATTTAATGAATCACAGCTTTTTATATGACTTGGCAAATTATTAAATGCAATCAGACCAGAACTATACAACGAATCACAACCTATATGTTCTCTGTTGATATAAAAATTTCCTGTTCTATTTCTAGTGGAGTGTGTATGAATACTACTTGTGTAAGTTAACTGATTACTCAGATAATTTAGCAACATATTGTGTTGAATTTTAAATATAAATATTAGCATATTCAGTGTTATCCTTTGTTTAGCAGACATAAGAGACAGTGTTTCCAACAAGTATTCCACAGATGTGCGTTTATTACAACTTAATATTGCCCTCATAGATCTGTTTTGAAGCTTCTGTACTCTGTTTAGATTTTCATTTCTCACAAAATAGAATAATGTACTGCAATAGTCAAAGTGGGGTGCTATTATTGATTTATATATTGTTAATTTTGCATATTCACTTATTTTATTTTTCAATCTATATAAAAGATGAATTTTCGTGGCTATTTTCTTCTGAATATAACTACAGTGGGCATTTATGTTCAATTCTTGATCTAATACCACTCCCAGATATTTAAAAGTTGTTACCATTTCAATGATGACATTATCAATATAAAGATTCAATGACAGCTGTTCATCTTACAGTTGTCTTAAACGATATTTGCTACCTATTAACATGCATTTTGTTTTATTAACATTTAACTTGAGGCGGTTGTCATTTAACTACTCGTTTATATTTGACAGTTCCTCGTTCAAACATTCTGAGATTTAATTTGTTGTCCCAGAACAGTACAACATAGTGTCGTCGGCAAACAGTTTTATCTTACACCTTTCAACATGTATCACAATATCATTTATGTACAGCAAGAATAGCAGTGGACCCAATACTGACCCTTGAGGGACCCCAGAAATTACATTTAAAATACTGGATGTCACTTGATTATATTTAACTAGTTGCTTCCTATATGTGAGGTAATTTGTGAACCATTTTAATACTTTATAATCTATATGAATGTTACTGGAGTTTATTCCAAACACTGATCATTAAAAGTAATTCAAATTTTTCAAAAAAACCAAACAGGTAGTCCTCATAATCAAATGGTAATATCTTTCACATGTATTATTTAACTGGGGGCACTTTAAACATTATTCTCAGAAATAATCAATTTAAAGAATATTTTTCCTCTTTCCTTGTGATGATCCATTTGGAAGACCTGATGATAAAAAATCGTGTTCAAGCAATATACGTGGGATGTTCAAAAAATAAGGTGATTGTTCAAATTTCGCAGATTACGCACATTCGATTAGCAATTTTTGATTTTTTTTTATCTTGGTACACTCGTCTGGAACATATGTTCACAGTTTCAGCTGTTTAGCATGTTTAGTTTGTACGTGAGCAAATCTTTTGAGAAAAAATGTTTACATCTTTCAATATTATTGATAAAAATTCAAGAGATTCCATCTGAACATTATTCTTGCCTTAATAGCATTCACAGTAGTTAGTAAATCATTCTCAGGAATTGAAATATCAGTATCTTCAACACACATAATGATTATCTGTATATCTAGACTCAAGAGCAAATCACTTCATTATAAAAATTGAGAAAAGAACCGGTCATAATATGGACCCTCTAGGTACACCATATTCACAATGTTATCTGTAGATCTATTAGCGTTTATTAACGCTATTATAGAATAGAATAGAAACAGATTGTTCATATTGAAATGTTATTTTCTGGCTCTTTCAAGGACTCGAAGCCCATATACTCGTTTGAAGATAATGGTGATTATGTGTTGGATGTTAAATGGTCTCCCACTCATCCCGCTCTGTTCGCTGCTGTCGATGGTAGCGGTAGATTGGATCTGTGGAACTTGAATCAAGATACGGAAGTACCAGCAGCTAGTATAAACGTTGAAGGCAATCCGGCATTGAATAAAGTGTCTTGGACTCCTTCAGGTCTGCAAGTAACTGTAGGTGATAATCAAGGAAAAATTTGGGTTTATGATGTCGCAGAGGTATGTGTTATTAGTTAGTGAGCACAAAAAAAGCAACTTAAGTTTAAAAGTTCTGATTTTTTGGAAGGGTTTTGGCTTTCTAATGGGGGATGGTCCTCCTGATGAAAATCAAGTAGTTTTCGTAAAAGAGCTCTAAAACAATCCGTTTTAAACTTATCATTTCAACCTTTTTCTTTAAAAAATTATTTAAATACTTAAAAAAGAGGAATAAAATAATGCATTCAACATTTAAAGGGATTCGTTTCTATTTCACCATTTGGCAACATCGATTATAGCTAATAAAGGACAATGAATCTGTTACCTGTAT
>WOGO01003885.1:0-13809 GCA_015342085.1 Leptinotarsa defecta | reverse complement strand
TTTTTAGCCAGGCAACCAGCATTACTCATATGATGGTTATCAGTTGACTGATTCTTCAGTTCAGCTGGCGATTTATCGAAATATTTATTAGCGCTACCTACTCGCCAGAAGTTGAACTTTTTGTCGCACTTTGAATTAATTTAAAGATACCTACAAGCATCCTCACGAACTGGTTTCTTCAAAAAAATATATACACAGGGAAAACAGAAAGTAGCATTTCCGAATGCTACAAACTCAAGAAGAGCCACGAGACCATTTCAAGGTTCCAGTTGATAACGCACTAGCTCACTGAGTGGCAGAGGATCTCCAAATGTCCAGGGGTATCGCTGTGGTATTCAATAAGAAATTTGGTCAGTTCCAACCATTACGAGAAAAGAATCGAAAAGTCAGAGGAGTGCTACAATTGAAGAAGGGGTAGAAAAACATTTTCTACCTGGTGACCAAAAAGCATTCTCAAGACAAACCGTCCAATGAAGATGTATGGAGTAGTCTTACCAGACTGAGGGACACGATGCTCGACCAGAATCTTTTGGACTTGGCAATCCCGAAATTAGCCTCTGGGCTTGACAGGCTGGATTGGAGAATTTGGTGTGCAGTAACCATCTTCCACGACCGAGAATTAAGACTGTGGACTGTTACTTCCATCGAACTTGACTGTCCAGATATGGGGAGTCCTGCAGGTATCGACACACGCCGAGGATGACATTTCGGGGCGAAACGTCTTTGAGAAGAAGCAATGTAACGAATCTAAAGACGCCCCTAACCAGTACGCCGGCCGAATCATGTAAGAAATGCATGACATCACCGCGAAAGAATGCAACCGCCGGTAAAACTCTAGTCGAGTACCGAACCGACTACAGATTACTAGAAAGGACCGACTGTTACATTATAAAAGCAGGGCTTCCCTACCCAAGAGGGCAGTTTAGAAAGTGAGTCGATCGGCTAAACAAGAAATTTAAATAGTGGAAATAAATTGAGCGTTAGTTATTGAGTATTGTAAATAAATTAGTTTGTGATTAGTGAAATATTGTTGGAAATACATTTGTTCAAGTCATTTAATTTTTTAATTTGTTACAAAGATATTGAAATTTCTGAATATCATATATTAATCATCGGTATTCAAAGTGAAATTAGAATTGAGAGTTATTGTCATATTTTCGCATGGTTATGCGAATCAGTGAAGTGTGGCCATTATTTTTCATTTCAGTTTCTTGTATACGAGTATATCCATTGTATTGTTAAGTTTTATTCGATAATTATATACATTTGCGTTAACACCAAGTTCTTAATTCCATGGCTGTTAGTAGTTTGAAGGAAATAATCACTGTGAAATTCTATTTTGTTGGCCTAGCCCTTTTTTCATCATTTTATCGGTATGAACGATGAATAAATTCTGTTTTATAGTGTATGCATCCAAAAATACTTTTTGTGTTACTGAAAAATAATTTATTTTGCACATTTCGAAGACCAATGTCCGTGAAGATATAACCCTCAAACACCTATGAATAATGCTCAATATATCCCTGAAAATGTTTATATTCCTATTCCAAAAATGTATTGATTCCTACACTCGGTGATACAATTTTCATATGAACTATCATTCTGGTCGTATATCAGGATCCTGACCTATTTCATTTTCGAAAATATGGAATTTTGTAATTATTCGTTATAGATCAGACTCATTTTATAACTTTTTGAATACTCCATTTTCATCATTCTTAACAAATAATGATTAAAAATTTCAAGAGACCAAATTTTATATTGGATGTATGTTAAAACAAAGGTTTTATTGAAGTTAACTGAATTTCAAAATATCACATTTACATTTAAATATATTTTACCATTACAGCTTGGAATATTATTAGCTCTGCGATTGGCTATTCTGCAAGGTTCACTTCCCAAATTCTCTCAGCAAGATAATCCTGCGGCATTCCATCCATCGGTTCTCGTGAGGTAATGCAGTTTCTTTCAAGATCATGTTTTCACATAATTCCGTTACATATTACTGTTTTTTTCGAATAGTTTTGCAACAATTGAAAATTCAAACCAATGTTTCAAATTCAAATTATCGTAACCTCTTTTGACCACTTCGATCAATTAATTTAGAAAGTAAATGCTCATTTTCTCATTTGAAATAAAATCTTATTATGTAAACGCATTAAACCTACAATCTACAATTTCTAATAGGTATTTGGCATTTGGAGAATAATTTTTTACAATTCTGGTCTGAAAGCATATCTTTTGACATAGATCTGAACGTGGCAATATGGTTCAGTAGTAATTACAATATGTCGCAATTCAAGATTTAGAATAAATTGACTTATATTTTGATTCAACGGAAACACTGAAAAAAACATTCTTCGGAAACAGTTATTTTTAATGATTCAGAAATAGAACATCGTTTGTGTGAAAGGTACATGTCACGTAAGGTTCTTATCTTCAACGCAACTTTGCTTTGAAACTTTTGAAAAATTACAATTTGAATATTCCTTCTTTATTCCACCTGAAAATTGATAATTTCTACCCCAGTCTCAGATAATAATACTCGTTCTCCAAACATTACCAGTCATTTTATTATTTCATGAGGAAAAGAAAAATAATATTCCATTTCAATTTGATATTTCAATGAATCAGAAGTTCAATACAAACTTTTGGAATGTCATGAGTCAAAATATATAATTCTGAAAAATCAGTGAAAAAATTGAAAAATAAAAAAGGTATTCGAAAATACCAAAATATTAATTGAACACTGTTCTACGCGCAAAAAAATTCTGTGAATTTGAAGTGAAATCTAGTTATTTTCTCCTGAATTCTTCACGTTAAATATTGAATGGGTATAAGATGAAATACCAATAACATTTCTTTTTTCAGATTTTTGACATTTTGCTATTTGAGTGCTTTCAATTGGTGGCTTATTCTTTGTCCATCGACGTTATCCCATGATTGGCAAATGGGATCAATACCTTTGGTCTATTCAGCACATGATTCAAGAAATTTCCTCACTATTTCATTTTTTGCAATGATTTGTTCACTGGCCATTAGAGGTTTACTCGATTTTCTGGTGAGTATTTTGATTTTGCGTGGTTTAATTTATGTTCATATTGCAAATCCGCAATATCGTGTTATACGTTCGTTATGGTCACTGTTTGGTTTGGTACGATAACTGACTTCTACTCTTTTTGAGAAAGATCTGAACAAGGATTCATTTTCGAAAACTTTGATATGCATGAAGATCATGCTGATGCTATTATATCAAGGAACTCTTCCGAGTCAGTAGTGAAAATATCTGGATTTGTGATAAATAAAACACTTATTAACATCAAGATTTCAAGACTTGTGAATTTGTTTGATTGATTTCAGGAGTACTGAAATGATTTGAGGAAAAGAAGTGGTTAATGCATGCGTCAAGTTTATTTTCATCTCCTGAATCATCAAAATGTCAAAAACCCACAGAATATTGATATCATTCTCCTTTGTCAGTTTCACGAAAAACACTCTCTCACTTTCAACTGATGCAAATTTGAATTGAATACGTTTATGTGAAACCAAAGCTAGTGACACAAAAGTTACTTCTATTATATAGGAGTTCTGTCAGTGCATACACGATATGTCGATTTTCACACATATTCACAATAATAGGAGCTCCTATTGAAACTATTTTCATGTAGTTCAACAATCCGTCAAAACTATTAAATTTAATTTTTGACAAAATGATAGTAATCGGAAATTCAATTGATCATTAGAAATTGAAGGTGGATTCAAAGAAAACATTTTTCACAACAATGACCCTTTGTCGTACTTGAATATCATTATTATTATTCAAAAATGTCATTTCCTGAAGTAACGACCATACAAATCACTCTTGAGTTTTGCTCATATTGGAGTCTACCGATAGACTGTGGAATTTGATTGTGGACAGTCATTTTCTAAATGTGACAAATAAAAATTTGAAAAAAAAACATAACATAAAACTAGCATTTGACAGTTTTTCTATATCAAGGACAATCCCTCAAGATAAAGCTCTCGTTTATAATAGATATTTTTTTTCAGTACCAGAAACACCCTCCCATTGTGCTTGGGCTCTTGATTTTAATTTTACCATTTTTACCAGCAACAAATCTTCTTGTCACCGTTGGATTCGTAGTAGCTGAAAGAGTTCTGTATATTCCTAGGTGAGTTAAAATATATGTTTTGACTGCCATACGGATAATTTTTGAGGCTGTACAAGACGACGAAAATCTTTCTTTGAATTTCGTATAGTATCAATAATCGCTAATAACTTTCTCATGATATAGGAGTGTCACTCGATATATGATGAGGTTTGTGAAAATTCAGGCACATAACAAAAGTTGATGGATTCCTTTGAATAACATATTTTCCTTACGATCAAAATGATTACTGACATTGTAATTATTGAATTGAAATTTTCTTCTGATTTCTGCATGTTTTGAACTCTATAGCTTTGATTTCTGCACACCAATTTGATGCATGCAATCCACACTGGAAAAGTTGCTTATATTCTGAAACAATTTTTTCAAACTCTTTCAATAACTCAATTACTAGAATATTAAAATCAGTATTTACGGGTAATTTCAATAGCTTTGGTTAATGACTTCAATTCATTCCATGAACAAAATTCCTTTTCAAAACTATCACTCAATTTCTTCAAACAATATTTCACAGAGACTCCACTGCTACAGTGTTTTTTTTTTCTATACTAAAACAATGATCCCGACTGAGAAACAAAATTGGACGTTAAAGCACGGTAACTTGAATTTTCGATTTATCTTCAGATTTTTTTTTTTGGGAAAGTTTTCATGTGCTGCTTTACTAACAAACTTTTTCAGACGTGTACCGGCTGTCTAGAAATTTCGTAACTGGAATTCCTAGATATTTCATTTAAAGGTTTGTATAAATATTGTCATGAATCTGTTTTGATATTTCAAATTTTGAGAAAGAGTTAATTATTTTTGTTTCTCAAAAAGAGTTTCAATGATGAATCATTGACATGTGATTATTTATGAACAAAACGAATATTTTTGTTTGATAATCAACTGTTATCAGTACTACAAGAAATTCTTCTCATTTTGAGGATACGAAAACTATTGAACTTTTATATTTTCGATTTTTGCACTCGAATGTGAAATGTGGATTACTCATACGAAATCGTCTTCATTAATGTCACATATAGAGTGTGTCCGAATAAGCTTTCTGAAATAATCGGTATTCCGTAAATAATAATATATGTCTCAAAAAACGTATGTATTTTTTTCGTTTGATATGATGGTACTCACCCTTGTTTCTCCTCTTGTTTTTCCACAAACTATTCCATAGTGATATCGTTTGTACATATCTTGTGAATGAAATAAACCAGTAAGTGCCAAGAATTAGCATTCGTAGACGGCCTAATTCACTTTACATGCACTATACTACTTCGTCGTGAAGAAAAAACATGAATATTTATCTATATCTCAAATACGTCAACCATTTTTTCCATACTGTCAAAGACTGACTCAACTTTTTATATTCTTCTTCACTATATCCGACAATGCACATGAGATTCGAGTAGAATGTTCGAAAATCCATAAAATGTCCGTCGAAAATATCTTCACGTAACGATATCATCAATATAGTCGTTTATGCCAAATCTTGATCAGTTGATACGTATCTCATAGTTAACTGATTTTTTGAAACCAAGTCTTTCAAGTGAAGGTGACAAGTCTATGCGTTGGAATTTTTTGAATTTTGACTACTTTCGAGAAAAAAGTTTAAGTTTAATTATCATTTATCAGAACTATATCATGAAAAATATTGATATCTGACGATATTTTTTCGGGATTCGTTGAGCCTCGTACTTGAAGATGCATCTTCCATATATTTTGCTTCTGATAAAGATAATGTCTATCTTTATATGACTAATAACCAGTCCGTGCAAATATTATTGTTGAATCATCTGAAAATGGAATTTTTAACAGGTGATGATCGACTGTATTGCCAAACATGCGTCAACTTGAGGAAACAAGTATAGCTGAGGCACCAGTCAATCTAATAATAACACTGATGAATTTCAAACAAGACCCAACCTTGTTCATTGTAGTTCTGGCGTTGAATTTGGTCATTATTACGTCTTGGTCAAAGACGAAACGGACTGGTTTAAGTTTGACGATAGTCATGTCACGAAGTGTTCTGGCGATGTATTGAATCTATTGGAGCCTCTGGAGATACCCTACATTTTATTTTATGGAAAGAGGACATTGGCAGATCAAGATCTTCAGACGATGTGGTGCTGCAGGTTTTTACGGGTTTTCCTATAGCTGAAAAAGAAAATGCGCCACTGGAATTGATGAAGTTGCCCCGGAGCGCTAATTAATTTTTATTGTTGTTTCCATTTTTATGTAAAATTATATCTCTGAGAGTGTAGAATTTGTGAAAAGGTGTTCTTACTCTGCTGACAAGGTAGTTAATGTGATCATTCCACCTCATGTGCTGGTCCAGTATCACTCCTATATATTTGATTTTGAGACTTTCGCTATTTTTGGACACTTACAGTTATCATTCCTTTCTAAGCAGCATGTATTATGCAAGAATCAATAATCAAGTCTGGGTTGATCCAGTTCTGTAAGTGAAAAAGTAACGAATTTAGTTTTAACAATATTTAATGTCAGTAAGTTCATGTTTAGCCATGGCGATGTATTGAATCTATTGGAGCCTCTGGAGATTCCCTACATTTTATTTTATGAAAAGAGGACATTGGCAGATCAAGATCTTCAGACGATATGGTGCTGCAGGTTTTTCCGGGTTTTCCTGCAGCTAAAAAAGCAAATACGCCACTGGAATCAATGAAGTTGCCCCGGAGTGCCAATTAATTTTTATTGTTGTTTTTATTTTATTTTTATCGTTGTTGTACATAAATATTCAATGATTGATTGAACAAGATTAACTTCACTTCTAAGTTTTTCAGGCTGTCTGAGGGTAGAAATAGAGTGAAAATTACATACATACAAAATTTAGATATTCTTGGGGGTCTTAACACAATAAACTTCACGTTCATGTTTTCTAGGCTTTCTGAGTGGGGTGAGAAATTTGCAACATTAAAAATCGACTTTTTATACCTAAATATATGTAAGTGACCAAAAGCACATCATCAGCAATGAAACAAATGTCTAGCCAGGGAAAGATTGGAAATGGTTTTGAAGATCTTTCTATTCAATATAATTCACTTGTTCAGCTTTTCAGGGGACTAGCAAGTTCTCCATCTTGGTAAGGAATCCCTGTTGGCTCATTTATTATCTGAGTAAGGCAGCTGTCTATTGCAAAAGTCTTAGTTTCGCAACCAAGTCCAACTGATTCTTCATTTTCCTAAAGTCTTCTGGGAAGACAATAGTATTTACTCCATACAGACAAATTGTCTGTACCCTTTGAGGATGGATTGGCTAAGCTATTGAGAGAAAAAATATGTAGTCTGAAAATTGGCCAACATTGTTGAGTTAAATTTCAATCTGTCGTGTTCAATGATGATGAAATTTGGTACTGATATTCCATATAGTTCAGGAGATATTTAGAGTATTCAAACTAAGTATAATTCTTTATACAATTTGGTTTGTTAGTCTCTCAGTATTGTCTGGACTGTCTCATTTGTTTTATACAAATGATAAATATTAGGAAGTTTCTACTTCTCGGTATTCATGAACTTCAATGAAACTCCACGTTTGGCACTTTTTTACTTTTTTGTTTTTTTTTATTGATTTCACCAATTCCACATTTTATCACAACAGATTTTTGTCAACTCTAATCTATAGACCATTGTTTCAGACTCTATATTTTTTCTCTGACTGACTATATTTCCCAACGTCGTTTTCAAATATACGTCCTTTTTAAAATATTTTTTATTTTTTATCTGAAGGTACGAATGGCAGATGCATATTACAGAGCACTTCTTGCCAGACCTCCAGATACAAGTGCTGGTATCCTTTATGCAGGGCAAGCAGAACTGGGAATTTCTCTAAGACAACCCAGGCATCCGGGCACTCTTGGTCATCATGATAGATCCAGTTCAGCTCCCAACGTATGTTTAAATAGCGTCAAGGGTTCCGGAGAAGATTGTCCAAGGTCATTATCGTTAACAAGGCATGTATAACTTAATAGATATAAATAGGGTCTAGTAAAAGTGTGACGAAACAACAATTATCAAGATTACATTCAAACAGTCACTCTATTTGATTATTTAGTTTCATTGTCAATAATAATGATAATACTGATAGTAGTGTCATTATTTGACAAATCTGGTAATTAAACTATCTCCTGAAGAGTTCAGATCTGAATGGGGCTGGGGACAATATTCCTCGATGTTTAATGTTGACATTATGCACGTCAGTGCGGAATGTCATTTTCTGATGAACATCCAGTAAGGATGATTTCATCAAAGAGGTTTCCAGAATGTAGAAATCTTCTGTTTTCTATATTCAAGTAACCAGTTTCACAAAAAACTTGTTGGAAATTCTTTCTCGCCTCTTTATTCCATATATTAACCAAAGGCAAGAATTTTGTATCTTCTGAATTTTTTGTTTATACTGGTTGGTTAAATTTGGTCCTTAAGCTGAGGGTGCATAATTGAAATTAGATAAAACCAAGGTCTCGCAGGGAAAGGATTTCAACTTGATAGGAAGACAATGGCATCAGTAATAATTGAAATGATAAAATATATACATTTTCAATTAAAACAGAAACAGTAAAAATAAAACTCACTGTCTCAGTAGTGAGATTAGATTTCAGATAAGGTACATTGATGTGAACAGTTCATTATTGAACAGTTCTGTTGTTCTTATCGACATTCTTTGGGTAAATATGAAAATTATAATGGATAAGTTTTCGTGTAAATTCAAATTATTTTTCACAAAAAAATTTTTCATTTATCAGTAACTTGTATTTGATAATTTTGCCTATCGAAAAAAGCTATGGAAGTAAACGATACTTATCCTAATTGAATATAACTTGCCGATACTTCATGAAAATCCATATAAAAAATAATGAATATTGTTTATTGCATGATTTCCACTATAAACTGTATTAATTAGTTTTACTTATTTTTTCTTTTGGGGGCTAAAATCTTCCTCCTTCTGAATTGAAAAAAATTTAGGTATATACGTAGTTTTTTCTTTGCTGAATCTTTTTATTACTCAACTTCCTCGACAGATGTAAAAGGAATTCTGGAATGTGAATACGTCAATGTTGATTGATTCCTGAAACATTGATGTAGTATAAGGTGTTCTCTGATATCAGTCTGTTGCTATTTCACCACTATTCAAATACACCCATTCCTGAGGAGTTGTTCAAAATACACTTCTATCTGGATATGAGAATATATGCTGATTCTTTAAGTTTACGTCTTTTAGAGTGGGGTTCATTGGCATTCATTCTCGCCTTTGAAATTATCTTTCCATATTGTTTTCTGGGTTTCTCAGCCACATCTGCTCTTTTTCTGGATATAACTCAAATGATGTTTTGTCTGCTGAATCACAATTTCTACTTATTTTGTAATAAATCATAATCATATCATGGCATATTCGGTTGGTGAAAGCAAGAAATGATCAAATAATGACAGTTACCATGGCTTACTGGAAAAAATTTACCAGTACGATGAATATTGCTTTTTTCAGAATACAAATTAATGAATTTTGAATCATTTCAAAAATGGTACCCTACCAATTTTCAATTATTCCATTGAGTAGCGGGTTATAAAAAACTGGAACCATAGATTTGAAAATAAAGAATGCAAGTATTTTAACATTATTAGGATTGTCTGCTTTCAAACGAAAACCCTCCAATGCATGGGTAAATTTTCTCACTTAGAAGTGAATAAAGAATGCACTGATGAAATGAAATGTACTTACTCATTTACTCCTGAAAAATTGCATCAAATCTACTAATTCTATATCATTGCCATGAGGAGGGCCCAGAAACAAGTATCTTCTGAATTTTCAAACACTGCAATCTTCCCTTAAACAAGCTCAATATTACAGAAACAACTGAAACTTTTGTTTGTTTTCTGATTTCGTCATCAACCAGCCGTAAAAGATTGTAAAAATGTATTAAAAAAATACAGGTACGTATTTAAAAATTGAAAGTCAAGGGTTTCCCATGAAATAAAACATTTTGTATCACTTTTCTTGCATCATATTTTTACAGCATATCAAAATTTGTAATGGCAAAGTATGATTAGTTTTTAAATATTTGTTCAAATATATAAGAAATAAACTCAAAAAGGAATTCGGATTCATCAATTTTTTTCTGAATATCTTCTCAAATAAAAGGCTTAGTTCGGTTTTTAAAACATCGCAATAATAGGCTCTATCAACTCAAATTTCACTCACCCGGTATATACAAACAATAAAACTCTATGTTATTTCAACCCAAAATTGAATTTTGACAATTTATAAACGTTTATAAATTGTACTGTGGTTGAAAGACTTCAGTTTGTGACCATTTGGTATTGGTCAATGAATAACTTTGATTATTTGATATTGGCGGGATACAATCTGTTTCTTTCCTAAATTCCTACAAGGGTTCATTAAAGGCCATTTATGTAAAACTTTTTTTTTATTTTTAAGAATTTTTAAGAACAACCTGTTTTGTTATTTGCAAACAGATAACACAATTTTTAAAGTTATTAACTGATTGTGTTTGGTTACAAACTGACATCTGTTTAAAAATCTGTCTAAAATCTGTTTTTCCGTTAATCAGCTGTCGCCCCCATACGAACGACAACTCTCAGAAGTTAAGAAACTAACGAAGTCTTACCTTTTAACGTGTGATTCCTAACACAGATGCAGAATCATTCCAGTTTTAACCAGATAAATTCTCTTGAGAAAAATATCTGGTCGAGGCGGGAATCGAACCCACGGCCTTCCTATAGTGAGTCGGGCGCACTACCACCGCGGCCAATTCCACAATTCCAATTCCAATTCAAAAATTTACTTCATAGTTTGAAGATATTTCATTATATTTTTCTATTCTGGAAAAAAGCGTTAAAAATTTAAAACAAATTAATGCACTCATACATATATACAAATATGTATAACTTATATTCAATACTTACACCTATGTAGGTTTGAGAATGAACAAATAAATATAAGGTGAAAAATTATGTTCATGTAACACTCAATTGTGATGTTTCCACTAAACAGCTTACAAAACAGCAACGCATGTTTTGCTATACAATAGCTTCATCAAGAGTTTTCATACTGGGAGTGAAAATAAAGTGTTACAGTTTTCTACTCAAATTAATGACATTGTTTTGAAAACTATCAGTTACTAAAATTATATTTGAAAATTCTTAATTGAATGATTAATAATTGGTATGCAAGAGAGCTCTGCTTTGTATGGATTCATGAGAAATGTTGCTAATGATCCACTTGATTCTTTGGTTTGTGAATATCTTTCCCACCAGGCCTACCAGATCCGCTATTACCACGTAATGACTCTTTGTAGATCTTCTTTCACAGTTATCTTGTATCCTGGAAATAAACTAGAAATTTCTCATATCAATAGGTAGATGTTGAAGTTAATAAAACACTTTTTTACAATTAGAAAAAAAAGTCCATTTATATACTCACCTGTTACTTGAAAAAAATCAATAATATTATCCATGATGATAATGACACTTCTTAAATAAAATATTTTGTGAACATTGCATAATTATTATCATGGACGAAATTTTATTTAATATATTTGGAAGTAATTCAAATAAACCCTCAAGTATCGAAAAATCACCAATGGTTTACTCTGGAAACATTCCTTTTTAAATCTGTAATATAAATATTATATTCAAGAGCTTATAATTTCAATTTCTGTTTTTTTTGCATTAGGTCTGGTGCTGATGTAGATGGCTCTCCACACTGCAGGAGCACCCAAGCATCACCAACGGGATCTCTTCAGCCTGGAAGACCCAGAGCTCGTTCAGCAGATGAAAGTAAACCCCTTCTCGCTCCCCGAGAAAGCATCGAAGACTGGGAGATTCCTGCAGATGAAATATTAGTAGGAGCCAGAGTAGGATCTGGCTCGTTTGGAACAGTATACAAGGCTCACTGGCATGGACCGGTAGCTGTCAAGACACTCAATGTGAAAATACCTACCATGGGCCAGTTGCAGGCTTTCAAAAACGAAGTAGCTGTGTTACGGAAAACTAGACATGTAAATATTCTGCTTTTCATGGGATGCGTTAGTAAACCTCAGTTAGCTATAGTGACACAATGGTGTGAAGGATCCAGTCTCTACAAGCACATACACGTTCACGAAACAAAATTCCAACTCTTCACTTTGATTGAGATAGGTAGACAGACTGCACAAGGTATGGATTATCTACATGCTAAAAATATAATCCACCGTGACTTGAAAACCAATAATATATTCTTGCATGATGACTTGACGGTGAAAATAGGAGATTTTGGTCTGGCAACAGCAAAGACGAGGTGGTCTGGATCTCAGCAGTTCCATCAACCTACCGGTTCCATACTCTGGATGGCACCAGAGGTTATCAGAATGCAGGAAGACAATCCTTACAGTTTTCAGTCTGACGTGTATGCTTTTGGCATTGTAGTGTTTGAAATGCTTGCAGGCCAATTGCCTTACGCTCATGTCAACAATAAAGATCAAATTCTCTTCATGGTAGGAAGGGGCTATCTCAAACCAGACCTCACTAAGCTGAGATCGGACACTCCCAAGGCACTTAGGCGCCTAACGGAAGACTGTATAAAATTCAACAGGGACGAAAGACCTTTGTTTAGACAGATACATGCATCTCTTGAAGGATTCTTGAGAAACCATCCAAAAATTAGCCGTTCCACCTCGGAACCCAACATGAATCGAACTCATTTACAATCTGACGATTTCATTTATACATGTATGAGTCCCAAGACACCTGTCAATTTTGGACCAAGTAGCTTTTTGTTTTATCCATCAGGTACGGGTAACATATAGATTGTTTGGTTTTGAACTAAGTGATATTTTGCGGGATCAGTTGATGAAGTATTTCTTGATGAACGGTATGAAAACATCACATTCAGAATGACCTGATTTAATTGTTCAAGATTGAGATGATTGGTGGTCCTTTTGTTTTCCAGATCCTTGAAGATTCAGCACTTGAAAAGTCTTGAAAGATATTCCAACTTGATGAATTGGAAAACTGATATTCCTTTGTTTTACGTAGGAAAATATGCTAGAGATTGAGTTGATTATATATCAGGTGTCTATAGATAAGACATACTCATAAATTAAGGGCTGTTTTGGTCATGAAAGAATAATCTCATGAGAAACAGTTGACTTTCATTTAATGAAGAAAAATAAATGTTTATAACAGGGACCTGGACTAAATTTCAATATGAAATGAGTTATTTTTAAATAATGATACAAAACATATAATACATATCGATTTGAAGAAAGCAGATGCTAGTAATAATAGGGGAGCCCAAGCCAGGATTTTGGGATTCAATGAAGCGCGGCAGATTAATATAAAGGGGGATACCTTGTACCCGGTTAAGTACTTCCACCAAATATGAGCCCCATATATAAGGCCGCCCGTGAAGGATTTAGAATCAGCTTAGTAAAAAAAATTGATCATCAGAAATTCTTGAGCGCGTCAGATTAAGGTAGGGTGAGTTAATTACATGCTAAAAAGTGTATATTCCAGTAATCTGACAATTTGAGAGTGACGAAAAGAAAGGACATCCCCTTAGAAAATCTGACGCGCTCGATAAAATTTTTTTCTTTTCAGTTTAAACCCTTACGTACAACCAGCCGCATCATGCAAACGAT
>WOGO01003884.1:0-13812 GCA_015342085.1 Leptinotarsa defecta | reverse complement strand
TTATTACACAGTATACTTACCTCGGATCTCTCTGTCACACATTTCCACGCGCATTGAAATTCAAATCTTTAAAGTTCGCAAACCCCTAATAGGACCGCATTTTCTTTAGACAACCCTATATTAACGTGTTCGCAATGAAACAGCGCTTATGATGATATAATTTTTTTTTTATTATCTAATCTAGTGAAAGTAAGTGGCATCGATATACCTGTTTATACCTGACAAATCAGTAGTTTCCCCAGGTAAATAATAGACAACCCAACGGCTGCATATTCTATACGTTTTATACTTCAAGTAAGGACAAAAATTTTCTTATTATCTTGAGGTTGCAAAATTTAATTGAAAATCATTTTTCGAAAAATAATTAAAAATAGTCTGTCCAGGGAATTTTTTAGCGAACCCATTTTTAACATATTCTCTAATATACTAAATTCATTATAAAATATACTTCATTCTATTATCAGCTCGGTGAAGGTCGATTTAGGTTCGGATCTTAGACTATTTACAATGTTGCAGAATATTTCACATCATTATATATTCTTATATTAACGTAGATCATGGTTTTCATAAATAACGTCCTAAGAGACTGAATAACAGAAAAAATTTTTAATATTTTATAATATTAGTGTTTTGAAATCAAATTTAGTAGTAACATAAAAAATTATAGTGAGATAATATTGTTCCATTGAAGTAACAAAAAAGTTTTACAACCTTTTGAGAGACTTCACTAGCAAGACTTGTAAAATATTATAACTAGTACTGTGTATTGTAGGTGTCTTCATATCATTTACATACCTTCAATTTCCTAAGCTCGTCGGACCATTTACAACCTTCTTTGTGGTGAATGCAGTAGACAACCGAGCTCATAATAGCCTTCTCTGACTCAGGATCGGAGTATATCTGTAAAAAAAAATAAAAATATTACACTTGGTGCATACCTAACTGTTCAGCGATATACATATTATTTTAGATGACTATTCTTGAGAAGTGCTTATTTCATGAAGGCTGCAAGAATTCTTTTGTTGAACAATGAATGATGACTTGTTTCGTTGTTAATTCAACTCTTACCGAATGACAGATGACGTCATAATTCTTTCTATAATTTATGGTAATGTAAAACTTCGGTGAATCATTTAATTTTTACAATGCTCTTTGTACCTATGATTCGATGAGTTCTCAGATAGATTCGGTTTTATTTATTAGCATACTTGCTTGAATAAATATACTGTGTGATCTAAGGAAATGCTGGCTTTTGATTATTGCCAGTATAACATTTTTGAGATGATTTCTTCAACCTCTTGAATGAAACAAACCCTTGCTGCTAAGAGTCATCATTCGAGGAATGAAAAAAATATGACTCGTTAGACATTTTTCCCTCAAGATTCCTGAAAACTATATAGTTAATTGTATACTACAAAAGGAAATGAGATGGTAATTACTATATTTACGAGATTAGAGGTTGCATTGGTAAACACGGTTTATTGAAATTCTTCTGGTGTGGTTGAACACTCCTGTTTATGACAATTTTATGTGGTTGGAAAATAAACGATTATAGAGGATGTTTCATTATTTGAAGCTAGATATTAAAAGTTACTGCTGAAAAAGCTATAAAAGCAAATGAAATACTTAGACCATCATTCATAATGAACCAGTTAAGATATGTGATTACTCGAGGTTTAATATAAATATTTTATACTTCCTGCAATGTCTATGATAAACAGGAAGGACCACAGAATTGGTGAAAACAATCTGAAACTGATTAAGCATGTGCATGACACCAGGCTACTCGATGCATGTGAGAATCTAGAAATAGCAAAATGTAAAAACAGCATGAATGACGGTAAAGGACCCATCCCGTTTAGCCCGCTTTTCAATCTTCTGTTAGGAAGAGAATAATTACTAAGAACTTGCACTGACTGCACTGAAAAAAAGAAGGTGAATTAATCACTTGCGAAATAACCTTGATAAGGGACTGATGAATATCTACATATCTCAGGAACGACCTAATTGATTCTAGTAGCACAGGAAAACCTGGAAAAACCTGCAGCACCACATCATCTGAAGATCTTGATCTCCTTCCTCTCATTAAACAAATTGTAGGGTGTCTTCAGAGGCTCTAATAAATTCAATACATAGCCAGAACACTTCGTTGTCACGACTATCGTCAAACTTGAACCAGTCCGTTTCTTCTTTGACCAAGGCAGAGCCAGAACCACAGTTAACAATGACTGCATGAATATTATAATAGTGGTCTTCTGCTAGATTGAGGTGTTCATCTATTACGAACCTATATGGATGAAATATGAAATTCATATCATTGGAATAAAAATTGTAACTTCTTATATCATGGTACTATTTACTATGTAAGTATTTTTTAATTTGAAAAGGTCTTTTTCGTATGGAGATAGTTGTTTTGGAAGATTTTTTCTCAGTTTGTTACAGTTTTTACAGTAATTTTTTTCTTCCGTTTCCAAGTTTTCTATTCAATGCTGCAGAAGTAGAAAACTGAAAAGCTTCTTCCCCAGTTCTTGTTTGTAAATATGTACCAATAACCTATTAGCCTTTTCTATATCTGGACTGCAAAAAGAGTGAAGAAAATGAAAGAAAGACCATTACACAATGAGATTGTATTAAAGAAAGTATCACATGCGTTAACGACTGTTTTTTTCCTTTCCATTCACGAGAAGATCACGAATCTTTTACCACAAAACATTTTAATGATTTACTTTCTTACAGCTACAAGATCGAGTCGATGCACTCATTTGTGAACTTGGCTTCGATAATTATACTTTCGATACAGTCACTGTTACTTTCTGTGGGTCAGATCGACTGATATCAGAGATTCTTAGCCTAATGGACATTCATTTTTCTTTGGCGTGAGAAGAGATAAAATGTTGAGATGATTAGAAAATGCTCAGCTCTAAAAACAGTCAGAAATCAAAATCAGTCTAATCGAGTATGTGCTGAAAAAATTGAAATTTGAATGTAAAATTCCAAACACTTATCCAATACACTGTGTACTAGTGCAGAGACTGTTGAACATAATTGAATGTTCGTCGTGGTATTAGCCAAGCGAGCAATTGTTTTCTGACAGGCATTTGCTATATCTTTGCGTGTAGCGATGAGATCATTGTTCGAATCTTCGAAGTCGAAATAAATAGGGCGTGAAAAAAGGCAGGTCATGAATTGAATCACATATTTTGTGGTGGAAAAAAAAATCGACCTTGATGCAAAAGTGGACACAAAAAAAACAAAATGAAAATCTATTCATCCAATATTTCATGAACTGTCCAACATTTCGTAATGAAAATGAATTCAAAGCTTCTTTTTTTGTTTCACCTTCTTGAATTTTCGTTTTATTATTTGTTTTATTTTCCCATCCTACATTTCGAACTTTGGAGCGGTTGATGTGGCAGGGATCCATGTCTTTATTCACTTTTCTATTACAACAACGAGGTTCGTTTATATAAACTTATATACATACAATAATAACAATAAAAATAATCGTCTTCAATCATCAAAATGATAAAAATAAAATACAAAATTTCAGAACAATAATTAAGTGTCGACGCAAAAGTGAAGCATCAACCTAGGCTGCTTTTCAACCTAACCTTGCAAAAAAATGAATCAGAGAAAAATATACAAATAATATTTGAGAATTAGCATATACAGAATCAAAAATAATGAAAAATACTAAATCTACCTTTTTCGGAACAATTTATACTAGTGTAATTATGAAGTATAAAAGTATAAAAATCAAATTAAATTGATACCTAAAGTTTTCAAAGATATTTCTCACCTTATTTATAATTATCATGTACAGGTCGATCTTAAAAGCAAAGCTATACTGACTGACTGAAGTGAGATTTTCAATTTCTTCTTGAAATTATATAAAGATACGTTCCAAAACTCTTTGGGAAGAGAGTTATAAAATTTTGGCGCTGAATATGAAAAAAACCTTGATACACTGCCCAGTGGCGGGTTTACAAATTTTTAAGGTGTAGGCTGTACAGTTTTTGCCGCCCTTGCCTCTACAATTGTCATGCCCTACATTTTTAACAATCCAACAATTTCATTGAATGAATTTGAGCTAATCAAAGCTCAATCATTTACGAGCGGGGTAATGTTTTCTACTTACACAATAAAGTACATTCGGTAAACGCGAATAAATATCTTTATTTCGCTTCCAGTTAAAAAAATTAACTCAGTCAAGTTAACAGAGCAGAGGCGTTCAGTTTTCCTTAGCTCAAGGTCGATCTCAGATAATTTTTTACCCTTTTCAGACAAGAAAAACTCACTTAAATAACTCTTGAGGGGAGGAAAGTCATCGGCAAAATTTGTTGCAGACTTCTATCTGTAAGACATCAGAAAACGGTCATGCCAAAATCCTTTTGATTTCTATGATGTAGGAAAAAAAAAGGATTCACCAGCCTGCTGGTGAATCCGTCCCCTGTATAATAGGTTTGGGTTACTGGTTAATTTTTTTTTTTTCACAAACTGAAGTCGACGATCAGGATCATCTTCTTTCAATTCCTGAACTAGCCTTATTTTGAAAGGATGGAAATTGTAGGCTTTCAACATCAGAAAAACACTAATACCTGATACATCAGATGCTTGAAATTGTGATCTGGATGATTCGTATTATGAATTTTTGCAGCAGCTTCTTCATTTCGATAATAGGTTGCAACAATTTCTATTTTTTCTTCAGTAGAATAAACCATGTTGGAACACAGTGAACAAGGGTGACTGAATAATGATTCGTGAAGAAGTGACAGTGGCCAGATTCAACAAAAACTACCAGCGTCATCCATTTCAAAACATTCACTACTAATTAAATTAATTCTATAAATCTAGAAGACCTGCGACTGAGAATTTTTCGGGAATACCTTTTTTTTTCATAGTAACTTCATCAGTTCATCACAGGTGTGTGAGTTTTTTCAAAAATGGGAATCATAACATTTGAATTTTTGATAGATTTTGATAGACTTTGAACTGCAATCTCTGATATAAGCCCAAGTAATTTAATAATTCCGCCACGGAATATTCTCCATTAACTCAAGGCCAAAATTGACTCAAACGAAAGTATCAACCATCCATTCACATGACTGACCCTTTCATATGTGCACAGAAATAAATGGATTGTGAAAGTAATTACAATAATAAAGTCGGCAGCTGCCAGACCGAGACGGAAAATTTAAAAATGCGGAGAGAGGAATCTATTTCTTTCACTCGGCGATTGTAAAGGTCGGTGTAATTCTTGTTCTTCGTTAGTCGATTCACTTCCATTGTGAACTAGATCTTCAGAGCGTAATTACTTGTTGCGTTAGGTTGATTGTTGTTTTTCTTAGTGTCGGTCTTATGGTTAGTGAGGTAAGATCACGGTGGGTTTTTTGGGTAATAATACAGAGTGTGAACAATGTTTTATTGAAAAAAGGTAGTTTTTTGTGGAGGAAATCAGGGATTTCATTGGAATTTGTAAACTTCTACAATCTGGAGACATAAAAAATTGTTTTGGAGAATTTTATTCACGGTTGGAAATGGAAAACTTTAGGTTTACCTTGTAAATCCAGTTAGTTTTCCTCAAGTAGCAACTTGTATTCGATAATTTTGCCAAACAAAAGGAGATAATCGAATTCAAAAAACCAGTCACTTCCGATTCTCTTTTGAAACTCGTAAAACTCTTGAAATACAAAATTAGTCACGAATTACTATTTTGAGGCCACTGTTTTGGCGTTATATATCGTTCATTTTCTTCAAACCGACAGAAAGATGGAAAAATTGAAGGTTAGGACCTCAAAACACAATTTAATGGCGATGCATTTCTTCAAACCAAGAAAATGATGGAAAAATTGAAAGCTAGGCCACCAATTGGCAGCAATTGAACTCTTATTTTCAACAGAGATATGACTGACTGCCAAAAAATTAATCTACGTGACTTCCATTTTCGCAATTTCACTTACTATTACTGAGCTTATCAAATTGAATCAATCTAGTCAAATATTGGAATATGATTGTGGGTTAATATCAAAACTTTGCTCCTACAGAAATCCACAGGATTAATTTGACCTTATGATTATGACAGTGACTATTATACCGTACCAGGAGAACTCAAATGAATATGAGAATCAAATCAAACAAATGAACAGATACAATAGACATAAATTAATAACGGATTGCCACACTTCAATAACTGAAATAATCTCACTCAATATCTTAATCGAAACTTATTGTTATGATAAGGTAATTAAATACAAATCTGAAAAGAATACCCGACGTACATTTAATTCTCTTTAATTCTTTGGGAAACTATTCTCCCTGTTTGGCCAATATATAGTTTTGGACAAGAACCACAAGTCAGCTTATATACTTTTCATGTATCCGACGCCGAAGTTTTGTTTTTATTCGTTATAATATAACACATGTCACTTGCAGATGTGAAAGGTGAAAATTTTGCTTTCAAATTCACTCTTCATCACATCTGAGATATCGATAAAATGTGATGTGTATGCACATAATATTATTGACAATTATTTTGATTACAAAAATTGCCCCTCATTATAGTGTTATAAGACCTGATTTCTTCGCCATTTCCAGGATGGTTAAAAGAGAACACCCGCATTCCTTTGGTTATAATATTCCAATAATTTGGACAAGTGAAAGAAGTGATTTGTAATGCCATCAAGAAGCCGTTAACCATCTGTTATATGAATTAATGAACAAGAAATTTGTGACGTTTTTTATCGCATTTGAATACGACTAGGCTGATAAATATGGATATAACCTGGTCACGACTAATTAGTATTTTATTTTAAGAAATTTGTGGGATTCGACAATTTGTATTTGACACCAGATGTTTTCGATACGAACTGTTTGAACTGAAATTGAAATATGTGGGGAAAGAACATATTTCGAATGGAGAAGATTAAGAAATATCTGAAAGACTCTGAAAAATATTGCTTATTCATAATTGACATCGTTACTACTCCATAGGCTGAAAAATCTCGGGCCTAACTGTTGAAATGTCATGATTTTCTACTTGTAAGTTTGTGAGTTATTGTTCTAAGGGTGACACTACTTTAGTTATTTTCAAAAAAATGGAATGAAAATAGATAGATAGATATATACTTCATTGTCCAAGAAAATACAATTTTATTGACAAAGCTTGTTGAACAATCTGGTATGTATAGCACTCTAAAGAATGAAAGGAAAGAAACAATTCAAAAACACAAATTCCCAGCAACACCATTTGAGCAAGACTGAATTCACATATCTAATAGATGAAATATAACAATAGAAAATAAAATTCAACAACGTTTGTAGACAGAATAGTTTGTGTAGTCCCTTTTGAAAAATTTAAAAAACAAATATACGCAATTTGAACATAAGTTCACATGTCATGGCAATAAAATAAGATATATTCAAGTATGAAATATAATTTGAAGTACAGGTGTCAATATAAACTACAAAAAAACACCTATATTAAATCACAGCAAAGACCCATTGAATTATTCATCAAGGTTGTAGTACGCTTTTGTTTCAAGGGCATCTTCAACAAGATTTCTAAACTTATATAGCTTTTTTTTTCTTCCTAATTTCATGGGGTATGTGATTATAACGCTTTTTACTTTCATGAATTAAAGAATACTTTGTCTGACTTGTTTTTGGCACAAAAAGATGTATTATATTTTCAGTTACTTGCTTAGTTATGTAATTTATGAAAATACAATTAACAGTGAGAATTTTTTTGCATGATCAAATTTTAATTCGTTATCCATGAAGATTCCCAGGAATTTGGATTGGTTTTTATTCTAAAGAATTTGTCCATTCAAGTATGAATTGTTAATATCACAGCTGAAGGTGAGTAGGTTTGTTTTCTTAATATTAAAGCACAAGTAATTTGCGTCACACCATTTTTTCACAACTTATAAATCACTAGAGATGGTTTCCTTCATATTAGAAGTATTTTTTCCATGCCAAAGGAGCGTGGCGTCATCCGCAAAGGTCGTAAAAATCCCTTGAATTGAGAGAGTAACAAGGTCATTTACATATATAAGGAAAAGAATCGGGCCCAGTACTGATCCCTGTGGAACGCCCCATAAGATATTCTCAGTATGTGATAGTTTGTCGTTTGATATCACTAACTGTTTTCTATCACTTAAGTAAGACCTGAACCTGAAGTAAAGTCAATTTTCAACACACAAGGTTTTTATTATTAGGTCTGGGACTTTCCTGCCCAGGTGTTTAGAATTGAATATTTTATTGTTTTTGATTCTCAACTTATGGAACGCTGATTAGCATTTTAGTTTATATCTCAGTTATTCTTTCAGTTTGGTCTATCACTATCTTAGAACTATCTTCAATACTCCTAACGTTTTATTATATTCTTGCAAAATTTTTTGATATATTGAGACTTGACTTCGCAATTTCATTCAAACATATCAATAATGAATACGTAGAATATAGCATCAAGTAACTAATTATTATGAAGCAAGGAAACCTATATCTACATTCTTCTCATTTCCATTCTGTTGTAAGCATCCCTGAAACTCTGAAAAAAAAACTTCTGAGCTGAATCGAGCTCCATTACACTCCAACAGAAAAGCTCTGAAGCTGTTTTATTAATCCTGGACAAACTTGAAACTAATACACCAAACATACAACTCTGCTTGAAATTAATATTTCCAACAAGACACCTGTGACTGATGTGCCTTGTTTTGTAGACAGCGGCGTCCCGAAACAGATCGAAGTGAAAGGGGTAGATCAAATAAATTAAATATGACTGATTATAATATTTCGCTTATGGTAAAAGAAGGGGTAGCTTGAGAATGGTTTCACTCATATTTAGAGAAAAGGTAGAAGTCGCAATTCCTCATCTGAAAATACATAAATGAGCAGTGGGCCACAACGTGACATTTTAGGACCAAAATCTCCTCCTGTATATGAAACATGACTAATAACATAACCATCAACAGGCACATTTTTCTGTTAACGGACTTCCTAATGGTCCATTTGAGACTCGAAGTAAATGTCTCAAATCAAATCCGGATATCTGGAACTTCTGGCTGAATCATAGGCAGTAATTGTCGCTAATGACACTGGTTACGAAAAAGGGATTGAATGTTCATTCATTTGAATGCTCCCCTTCAATATACTCCCCTCCCCTCATCACACACCTTTCCATACGTTTTTTCCATTGATCGGAGCAGTGCTGGAAGTCCTCTTTAGTGAGGGCCTTCAGGAGCAGATTTTATCTTCGGAAACAAAAAATAGTCGCACGGTGCCAAATCTGGCGAGTACGGCGCGTGTTCGGGCACTGAAGTGCGTTTATCGGACAAATATGGGCAGGTATGTTGTCCTGGTGCAAAATCCACGAGTTGTACATCAACAACTCAGGCCGTTTCTTACGAATTCGTTCTCGCATTGTTGCGAAAACTGACAAATAATAAGTCTGGTCAACAGTCTGACCCTCTGGAACCTATTCAGTCATCACGATGCTGTTAATGTCGTAAAAAACGATCAACATTGCCTTGCATTTTGATTTGGACATATTTGCTCTCTCAGTCCCCACTGAAGCGCTTACACCGTTCAAAAACACGCGCACGAGATAGAGAATTGTCTCCATAGGTCTCTTTCAACAATATGAAGCACTCAGTTGAAGTTTTTTTCAATTCAACGAGGAATTTGAGGTTGATACGTGGCTCTTGTTTTTCGTCACATACGGTTTTCAGCAGCACGAGAAAAAAAAACGTTCGTTTCAAACTGCTACTCCACAAATACTATAATAGTGACGAAAACTTGTTTTGGTACGTTTTTTTACCAAAAGACTACTGGCCCTGAATTTTCTTTCAAAACTATTTTATGTTTTTGTTTTAAATACCCTATACCTGTAAACACATCTTCATATTGAGCTGAAACATTACTTGCTGAAATATTATTGATTCTTTTGATCAACCCGTACATTTTACAGTCTTCTAGTCAAAAAATGGCTGGACTATGATTTACAGTGTCTACTACAATAAAATCTAGGTCAAATTAATTTTTGTTTGAAAGAAAACAGTGTAATGTGCACTCTTCCAGCTGGTTTATGCTGCTGCCATTGTAGTTATTGAGTTTAGTGTTGGTTTTTTGTAGTTTAACTTAAGGGATTTGTTCAAAAACACGCTTTGGTATAATGCTTGCTCGAGCTCCTGTATCTACCTTAAATTCTATAAACACCTTTGACTTTTTACAAACTTGTACTACCTCTACCCAGTCTTCTGTTTTATTACTATGTACTGAACCTATGAACAATATGTCTTTCTCTTCATCTTTTAGATCTTCTTTCTTGTTCTCTGTGTTTGGATGTGTATCCAGAGGAAAGAAGCAATAAGCTTCTTTCCTCTATGTTTTTTCAGTGATTATTTATTTTATTTATAGATATTGCTTCGCTTGATATGTCCTCTGTGGCTAAAGTAGCTCGACACATTTATTTAGTGTTAAATTATTCTCTGTTAATAGCTTTTCTCTTAATTTAATGTATTCTATGCCACATATAATACGATCTCTTATGAGTGTATCTTTCAATTTTCCAAAATCACATGAACTTGCAATAGATTTCAATTCTGTAACATAATTGTCAAACTCTTCTCCAGTTTTTTCATTTCTCATAAAGAATGTGCGTCTTTCAGATGTTACATTGACTTTGGGCACAAAATAATCATTGAACTTGATAACCAGCACCTCAAATTTATCAATTTCATTTGGTTTCAACTCAAAAGTGTTGTATACATCTAGGCCTTTTTGTCCCATGCAGTGTAGTAATAAAGTGCACTTTCTCTTGTCATCAGCTTCCGTTAATCCAGCAGCCATCAGGAATACCTCAAAAGATTATTTAAACTTCGGCCATAAGTTGGCGGCTTTTGAATCTCCGACCTTAAAAAAATGGCGGCTTCAAATCCATTTTTAGAGCTTCAGTTCCTCTTTTTCAGACTACGCCATGTGTTATCATTTACCACACTATGAATTCTATTTACAAGCTTTATTTACATACTTATTCACAATGATGTACAGGATTAACCTTATATTCCACAGTTTTTCATTTTCATGCACAACGTGTCTAGTTTCACCAAACAACGCCAACAACAAACCAAAGTTGATCAGCAATGGCCGGAATAAGCCATATGATCGCATGGAGAATCCTCAAAAACCACAAATTCCATCCCTACAAAATGAAACTTGTTCATGAACTCAATGAGGATAATTTTGATCGAAGACAGGAGTTTCGTGAGGGCATGAGTGAGAGATCAATGCAAAATCCCGAGCTGCTTTATAACATCTGTTTTTCGGACGAAAGCTCATTTTATTTAAATGGTTATGTGAACCGTCACAATTGCCGTTATTGGTCGGATGAAAACCCAAGACAATACGCGTAAATACATACCCAACATCCCCAAAAATTTGAATGTCTGGGCTGGAATATTAGGCAATCATATTATAGGTCCATTTTTTATTGATGGAAATTTAACCGGTGATTCTTATTTACAATTTCTTGAAGAGGCAATACAACCTCGTATAGTTGAAATAATTGAACAGAATCCAAGATGTCAAGATGAATTTATCCATTTTTCAACAAGACGGTGCACCACCCCATTATGCCCAGCAGGTTCGAAATTTTTTGAATAATCATTTTGAAGGACAATGGACTGGCAGAAGAGGTCCAATTGAATGACCAGCACGATCACCAGATTTAACACCACTGGACTACTTTTTGTGGGGATATTTGAAGTCTAAAGTTTATGCTACACAGCCAGCCGCTTTGGATGAATTACGTCGTAGGATTATTGATGAATGCCGAGCTATAACTCCTGAAATGTTGAATAATGTAAGAGCAAAATTCGAACAGACTCTTTATTGTTGCATGGAGTAAAATAGCGCACATTTTGAACATTTACTTTGAATTTCCTATGTAAGTTACCCTTATCAGGTGTTACTTTTTTTGTGTGTGCTTTAAAAATAATTATTGAGATTCATTAACCCTAAAACAGTTTTTTAAACTTATCTGTGTCATTAGCATTCAAGGAAATCAGCGTGTTGTATTCGTTGGGCAGGTAAGTTTTTAGTATGATTCACATCAGAAGCATAAAATATCCACATCAAAAGGCAACCTTCATAAGGGGTGCCACTCAATTCACCTAAAATGTGAGGGTGGTAACCAACCCCATCCCCCGAAAAAAATCTCCTCGTAATAAACAAATATTTCTTACTTTTTTACGAAATCAAATGGACACGTATTAGCAGGTTGTCATAAAAGCAAAAATTTATTTTTTTTGTGAAAGCTCTGAACGTAAATTGTACCTCAAAAACAATTTGATTTATTTTAAAAAGAGTTGAACTGAATAAAAATACCTTTAAATCTTCAAATTATCTCGAAAACTAATCGTTACAAAAATTTTCTTTCAACAGAAATGTAAAGGTATTCGAAAGACCTTCAAAACAAGGTGTCACTCGACCTACACCAATAAGGGTCGTCGGACGCACCCCTCCGAGGGGGTGCGTACTACAAAAAATCTGATTAGTCTGAAAGGTGTACCTCTTAAATTATAAATCGACGTGTCCGGGCTTTTTTTTAAACCCCTTGCTTTTTATATTCAAAAACGGCTCTGTTAAGTTTTCGTTGTTACACACTGTATAAGAAAATCTATATTTTGAAATGGAATCTCGAAACATTAATCTTTCGCAAAGTACCTACATAGTAGACTCTGATAAATGCCTGCCGAAAAAACAACTACTTTCCTGGCTTATACAAGATATTATTCTAATACTAGTATCTTTCTCAGGTATTTGATCTTCCCCGATATTCCCATCTTGGTTCTATTGATGAAGGATACTGTGGTCGATTTGGATGGGCTCATGGTTCTACCTTTCTCTCTACTGCTGCAATCCGTATCAAACATTATTCTCACACATCAGAACTGCAACACTAGTCTCTAGGATTCATGTTCATAATGTAGTGGCTGATTTTCATTTTTTCATATTTAACTTATGCCTGTATTCGATTCAATCAAATTCACGATAGCTCTCTCGTCTCCAGACGCTAGACACGTTTACTATCTTTTCAACGTGTCTGCTAACACGTTTCAAAAAATAATAAAAAATATTCGAATTATCGCTTCCTTCCATCCCAGAAATAGTATTTGTACGGTCGTTAAGTGCTTTTGGGAGGACTGTCATGTTTTTGTTTGTAGATCCCCGGCGGCATACGATCGCCTCGATAAAAATAGAAATGTTATTTCTAATTTCTTGAGTGCCATAGCCCGTTCATGGGGAGGGTGACAAATAATGATGATCGTTCGAGATTTGTAGCGACGATAGTTTTATGGAGTATGGGATAAACGTCTTCCAGTTCTAGTATTTATTGATTCTGGAGAATGTATGTCTGACAAAGCGATTCCAAGGAAAATGTTGAATACAACAGTTTGGTGACTGACGATGAAGATCTACAGAAAAAGCTTGGATTAAATTTAATTTGCTTTTGGTCTATTTAATTTCGACAAATTTAGGGGTTTCCACTAGCCTTAACTCAAAAATGTTTCATGGTTTCGAAGGTGTCAAATATATATATACAGCTGTTTGAGCCTATTGGGCATCGTCAGTACCGGGCAGGCGGTCCTCGATTGAAGACAAAATGAGAAAAATAAATCAAAAACTATGTTTCAGCATTGAGGAAGAACACAACTCAAAACTTAACTACCTGGACATAACCATAGGATATAACCACAACAAAACACAATTTCAAATGGCAATATACAGGAAACCTACACAAACAAGCTCCAC
>WOGO01003883.1:0-13816 GCA_015342085.1 Leptinotarsa defecta | reverse complement strand
AAATTGAGGTTGCAAAAGACGCAAAAAGTGGACACTTACCTTTTTAATGCCGTACCCATCCATTTTCGCAACTTATCGTTTAAAATATTTAAGTATAAATTGAAAAACATACTGACTGAGCATTGTCTTTATAGTATTGACGATTTTACTAAAATAGCAACTGATAAATGTATTTTCTTGTAACTTAAAATTGTTATATTTAATTGTAGTTTGTATTATTGTATGTAGTTTGTAAATATTATTATTATTATAAACCTTCATGAATCAAAGACTTCATCGTACTAGTCAAATTAGTTGGAGGAAGGTGGAATTTTTGGGAGCTATTCGCTCTTTGATTTGAGATTTATATATACAGAATTTTTCAAAATAAGTTGGAAACAAGTTATGTGTTAGATTGAAAATGAATATCATTGCTAACTCGTTCAGTCTCTGGGAAACAGACAGCCACTACAATGTACTTGCATGTTTGATATAGTAGTATACCTATTCATTTTGAGTTATAGCTTATAACCAGTTGATAAGATCATATATTTTGTTTTGGAGGTGTTGGGTTTTAGTTTATTGCGATTCATATACTTGAAAACATTTCTTAGTTCATTATTCATTTGATCAGCTAGTGGCTCTATATTATCTCCTGAAAGTGATAACAAAGTGTCGTCTGCAAAAAGATTCATGAAATCACAACCATGGATAGTATCTATATCATTCAGGTAGATTAAGAATAATATAGGTCCCAAAACACTCCCCTGAGGTACCCCCAATACGACATCGCTACTTGATGACACTGAATCCTTTATTTTGGTTACCTGTTTGCCTGGTGATGAATAATCAGTCAGCCATAACAAAATAGTTTCCCTGATACCAATATTTTGCAGTTTATTTAGTAATATGTGGCGATCAATTGTCTCAAAAGCTCTTTTAAAATCTGAAAATACGGCTATAACATAATGTCCCTTATCTATTGATTCTTTCCATTTTGATATTGTGACTTGCAATGCAGACTCACATGAATGGTGTTTTCTGAAACCTAACTGATATTTTAGTAAAATATCATTATTTTCTAGATATTCAATGAGTTGATTATAAACTGCGAGTTCTATTTTTTCAATGCAAGGCAAAGTGTTGATTGGTCTAAATTCCTAGGATTTATTTGTGTTAGGGACTTTCTGAATTGGCACAAGGACACTGATCTTGAGCTCCTTCGGAAATCTGCCAGTGGTCAAAGATGTATTTATAAAACGCAACAATAATGACAATTCAACTTCACTGGAAATACCAATTCACAGACTTACCAGGTCCGAATCAGGTGGTTTTTACTTTCCAAGTGTTCTTTTATTCTTTGGGAAATGATTTTACCGTTTGACCAATATAAGATTTTGGCCAAGAAACCAGTCAACTTGATCAGGAGTTTATAAACTGACTTGTCGTTCTTGCCCAAAACTTATGTTGGCCAAACGGGGGGATCCTTTCTCCAAAGAATACAATACCATAGGAGTAGTTTTTTTTTAATGTGGAGACCAATTCCACATTTGCCAATCATCCTTTGACAGTAAGTCAAGCTGTAAAGGGCTATTTACAGTCTTGAAAATTTCAACTTCATCTTGTATTCGTATTTAGTAGCTGCCGATTTTGTGAAATCAGTAAAACAATTAAAAAACCACAAGCACTACAGAAAATCCTCAAGGTTCTCTAAAAGCGGTGCTAAAGTAGCGATTCACGTTGGATTTAAATCTCAAGAAGTTTATTCCACAAGTGAATGAGTACGATCACAGAGAACAAATAAATATTATTATTATTATTAATGCTAAGGTCGTGGCTTTTGCTACCAAGGTATTAGCGAGCAGGGAAATAACATACATTACAACACACACATTTATTTGTACTACAGTATAAAAAATAAATATAAAAAGTTCAACATACTGCACAGTCAGCAAAATAATGTAAAAAAAATGTATAAAGTTAATACTGCATGAAATTTAAAATGACGAAATACAATAAAGTATCCGTCCGACACAAAAAATTGACCTGCGCTGGTCGTCGAAATCTAGTCGCTCAACATTACCTTTCGAAACCAATCTAATTAAACAAGAATTACACATTGTTGGATAATACATAAATTAAAAGTTATTCGAGAGATTTCCAACAATTAGAGTTTGCTGTAATTAAATAAGGGTTTCGATGACAATTGCAGAACAAAAAATCAAGACAATGATTACAAATCCAATTAACAATTTCAGAAACTTGCAGATTCAATACTTGAAATTCCGAATTAAAACCAGAAATTTCGTTTTTAAACTCAAAATTACAACTTTTAACTCGAAATTACGACTTCAAACTCAAAATTACAACTTTTAACTTAAAATTACGACTTTGAAATCGAAATTACGACTTTAAAATCAAAATTACGACTTTTAACTCAAAATTACGACTTTAAAATCGAAATTACGACTTCAAACTCAAACTCGAAATTACGACTTTGAACTTGAAATTTCAAGTATAATCTCGACTTAAAACTAGAAACTAAGACTTCAAACTTGAAATTACGACTTACTTCGTGTTTAAACTTAAAATTACGACGTTAATCTTCAATATACGCGTTTTAACTCAAAATTAGGACTTCACAAATGCTAAATTATGACTTTAAACTAGAAATCAGAACTTCAATATCGAAATTACAATTTATTTCATGTTTGAACTCAAAATTACTACTTTAAACTCAAAATTACGACTTTAAACTTGAAATTTCCAGTTTAAACTCAAGATTACGACGTTAATCTTCAATTAGGACTTCGCGAACTCGAAATTACGACTTTAAACTGGAAATTACGACTTTAAACTTGAAATTTCAACTATAATCTCGGAATTTCGAGTTTAAACTCAAAATTACGACGTTGATCTTCAATTAGGACTTCACGAACTCGAAATCACGACTTCGAACTGGAAATTACGACTTTAAACTGGAAATTATGACTTTAAACTTGAAATTTTAACTATAGTCTCGAAATTTCGAGTTTAAACTCAAAATTACGACGTTGATCTTCAATTAGGGCTTCACGAACTCGAAATTACGACTTTAAACTGGAAATTACGACTTTCAACTGGAAATTACGACTTTCAACTGGAAATTACGACTTTAAACTGGAAATTATGACTTTAAACTTGAAATTTCAACTATAATCTCGAAATTTCGAGTTTAAACTCAAAATTACGACGTTGATCTTCAATTAGGACTTCACGAACTCAAAATCACGACTTTAAACTGGAAATGACGACTTAAAACTGGAAATTACGACTTAAAACTGGAAATTGCGACTTTAAACTGGAAATTATGACTTTAAACTTGAAATTTCAACTAAAATCTCGAAATTTCGAGTTTAAACTCAAAATTACGAAATTAATCTTCAATCTTCTTTTGGTATGAAGCAGGAGTTAGCTTTCTACCTAGTTTCTGAAATTTAGTTCATGCTAGTCTTACCAAATTAAAATGTCCTATGAACCTGCAATCTTCCAAAATCGACAAAGTTACAGAGGGATGAGTAAAAATGAAATTGGTTCAAACAAATTTCAGACAAAAACAAGATTTGTTTGTCTTGTCATCAATCATTTGGGTTCATCTTGAAGAATCGTGGAAATTTTCATTTTTATTGCTTTCACTTTTGACAAATTTCGTCCTTCCCACAAGTGAACCTTTTCGTTATGACCAGCCGGGAGCGAATAATATCCCGGTATGATCAGTAATGTCTTAAAAAAAAGACACCGAAAAAATTGAAATCAACATAACCAAATTCTTCACCTTGAAACTATAGTCGTGACAACTTCAATATCCTTTTGAAGAAGGATATTTCAAGTCACGACTCTTACCAGAGTGGTTTCTCAAAACGAAATAAGCCTGATTTTAAATATATAGAGTTGTTTATTCCAACTAATTTCACCGGAATTAGTATATGAACTAACTACCAAAAAAATTCAAGAAACTCAGCCAAATGGACATATAGAAAAGTAAAATTACCTGTGTTATGATTGAACCTCTGCTGAAAGGTGGTTTGCAAATGTGGAATTGGTCTTTCCATCCAAAACAAAACTCCTGTGCTCTTTTATTCTTTGGAAAAATATCATCCCCGTTTGCCCAATGTAAAGTTTTGGTCAAGAACCACAATTTGAATTGTATATTCCCGATCTATCCAACACCAAAGTTCCCCCTTTAGCGTTTTTAATAAATTTCCTCGAATTACTATTTATTCCTTTTCAAAAAACGAGTGTAATTATTGGTGGGTATGCAAAATTATGCCAATGTCCTATTAATGATAATTTCTTTATACTGATCAGCACAGTGGAATATTCAATAGTCTGTGAAGCTTACTTATTGAATATTCCATCATCGTAAAGCTATTTTCAAAGAGAACTACATTCCATTATATTCTTTCCAGATGAAATTAAATCGAAAACGAGCTGAGAACTCGGTCGTTTCAACTTCAAAAAAGTATAGTAAGTGTCACAGGACATTTACATACTTTGGATCGACCCACCAATAATATTGCTAGTTTTATGAAAAAAAAACTGAGCCACGTCCAAGTTGTTTCTTTTTTTCAAATAAAGAACAAATGATTTGAGCGACTTCATTAAAAACATCAAAAGAAGAAAATTCAGTGTCATCTACATCAGGAGTGTAAGAGTTAACTTGCGGTTTTCACAAAACACTAATATTGGGCAAACGGGGAGGACACCTTTTCCAAGAATGAAAGAGCATACGAGAGTTTCTTGAATGTAAAAACTATCCCACACTAATTAACCCTCTTTTGGAGCGTGAATTGAAAGAGGAAGATTTGAAACTCAATGAGCCTATTTGTTGAATTTGTTTTCTGATGTTTAAATTCGTAACAAGTTTATAAGTAAACTCAGGTAAAATTAAAAATCATCAAGTAGGGAGACAAGTCATAAAATTCAAATTGTTGAGAATATGAAGCACTAGAGGTAGTAGTGAAGCACGGTTTCGTAAATTGTTTCGTGAAAATCTTGCAATGAAATGTAACTTAAATGTAACCTAAATACGTTACGATGGATTTCCATCGAGTCTTGCGAAACCCCAATTTGAGGTGGTGTCACAATTCGTAACATATTTTCAAACAGATAAACGTCGAATTGGAAATTTTCAAACTAATTTCTATCGTAGCAAAACAACCAAAAGGCAAGATTCATACGAAAAATCAGGCTCAATTCGTTTCAATACTCCCGCCCCTCGTTATAAAGCGCTGCTAACAGACATCAGACGACTATCCCCCTCAGTCCATCGAGACCACGACAACTAGTAACGCCATCTATCGGCCATCAAACGAACAACTCTCGAGACGACTCGCCACCAACCTAAACGCTCCTCCGTTTCGTCCTTTTCCCCTTGCGATACCCCTTTCCGAACCACCCAGCCTGGATCTTGCCCTTGCTTTGATCTCTGTCGCCGACTTCGGAATCATCCTCGTCCGTGGAGTAGTCGCAGCACAAACAGACGAGCTCCTTCGTCCGCTGCTCCGTCTTGCTGTACCTCGACTGCTTCTTGAGGAAAACCGGTTCCGACCTGGAGTAAAACAAGCACGTGGAAGAAACGAAGCTCTTCATGCAAAACTCGCAAGAGTTTTCGTTGGCGTCGCAGTCGAAGAAGAGTTCGTCGTAAACTGGCAGTGGTTTGATGATGCTGTGCAGACCCGAATACAGAAAACTGGTCTGGTACGGGTAGTGGAAAAATTCCTGGCAAGCGTCCTGGAACAAAGTATAATCGAACAGCTTGGGACCGAGGAAATAGTCGCCCCCGTTGCCCGGCTGTGGTCGAACACCATCGGCATCGGAATCACCTTCTCTTGCGACCGCAAGATCCGGAAGACTCCTACACTTATTGCTACGTTTATCACAGTCACCTGAAATTAATTTATTAGCGAGATCGGGTTTCCTATCACCTGTACAGTCTTTGTTTACTAAATCGCTTTGTACTAAGGGCTCTGTTTCGAGTTTTTCCTTCTTCAGGAAGGGCTGCGTCGTGGTGTGCAGTTCTTCTTGATGCAGAGGAGACGCGTGTACGTATATGGGGTCCCTTTGCCTGTCGTACTTGGGTACGTCGATTCCCAGGATGTCCATGACCGTTTTCATGACTTCGTCGCACTTACCGTTAACTTTGACGTTGGCGAAATCGTCTTTTGGCGTCCACTGGAGATTGATTATGTACAAGTTTGGTCGTTTTTTTGCCGGCTTGTCCATCTGCCACAGCCGCGGGTACCTGGTAGATGAAAATATCGGTTTCAATCAGAGCACTGAACGAAAATGAATATTTATTTTGATAATTCATTATTCCCAAGCCTCGACTGGGAGTAGGCAGATTGGAACCCTTGTAGAAACGGGGGGATAAGACCTGGGTAGTAGGCAGGTTATCAAAATGTCATCTGCTACAGAAAAACAAATAAAATACTTGAAAATCCAAAGGGTTCCAGTGAAAGGAAGAGAGCTCCATTCAATTATTTTTTAGCACGTTTTTTGCACTGTCAAACTCAATATTTGATCTGCACACTTTTATGTTTTATACATTTTATATTTGATCATGACTATTTTCTTGAAAAATTGATTTTTATTTTTACTTTATATTTAATCTGCAAACTTCTATGTTTTATTCATACATTTTATATCTGTATCATGAGTATTTTCCTAAAAAATGGATTTTTATTTTTACTTATTATTCAATATACACACTGTTATATTTTATCTATACATTTGAATTTTGTGTCATGACTATTTTCCTGAAAAACAGATTTTTATTTATGCTCAATATTCAATATGCACACTTTTATGTTTCATCTATACATTTTATATCTGTCTTGTCTACATTCCTGGTAATTGTATTTTTATTTCAACTTAATATTTAATCTGCACACTTTTATGTTTCATCTATGCATTGTACATCTGTATCATGACTATTTTCCTTAAAAATGGATGTTTATTTTCACCTCATATTGAGTCTGCACACATTTATGTTTTATATATACATTTTATATCTGTATTGTGACTATTTTCCTGAAAAATAGATATTTATTTTTACCTCATATTTAATCTGTACACTTTCATGTTTAATTTTTACATTTTATATCTGATCATGACCATTTTCCTGAAAAATTTATTTTTATTTTTACCTCATATTTAATCTGCACACTTTTATGTTTCATCTATACATTTTATATCTGTATTGTGACATTTTCCTGAAAAATGGATTTTTATTTTCACCTCATATTTATTCTGCACACTTTTGTTGTATTAATACACTTTATATCTGTATCATGACTGTTTTCCTGAAAAATGGATATTTATTTTTACCTCATATTTAATCTGCACACTTTTATGTTTTATTTATAATTTTATTCCAGTGCCATGTCTACATTCCTGATAATTGTATTTTTATTTCAACTTAATATTTAATCTACACACTTTTATATTTTATTTATACATTTTATATCTGATCATGACTATTTTCCTGAAAAATAGATTTCTATTTATTATTTAATCTGCACATTTTATGTTTTATCTATACATTTTATATCTGTCATGTCTACATTTCAACTTAATAATAAATCTGCATACTTTTACGTTTTGTTTTTACATTTTATATCTGATCATGATTATTTTCCTGAAAAATTGATTTTTATTTTCATTTATTATTTAATCAGCACACTTTTATGTTTTATCTATACATTTAAATTTTGTATCATGACTATTTTCCTGAAAAACAGATTTTTATTTATGATCAATATTTAATCTGCACACTTTTATATTTTATTTATACATTTTATATCTGATCATGACTATTTTCCTGAAAAATAGATTTTTATTTTCACTTTATTTTTAATCTGCACACTTTTATGTTTTATCTATATATTTTATATCTGTATAATAATAGTAATAACAATTTATTTTCCCAAGAAACATAGAAAGTTTATAGCAGGGAAAAACAATAATTAACAAAATCCACTATAACATAACTAAGTATGAACAGCGCATACAAAAAAAAAGATAAATCAGAAGTGAAACTTGAAAAAAATATACATACATATACACACATGTCCACATATATACATACATATATTTTTTATTATGATTATCAACATGAACATAAATGTACTCATCATATAATATATCTATACAAACAATTAATATTTTTTCAAATCAATACGGAATTTTTGTTTATTAATTTTTTTTAATAGGTTTTTTCCTGTTAAATGTTTTTTTACCTTATATTTAATCTGCACACTTTTACATTTTGATAATAATAATATCAATTATTTTATGAAGTAAACAAGACATAAAATGTGAAATGCAATACGATAAAAAGGTAATTTCACAGTAAAAGGGTGAAAATTTAATATTTGAAATTGATATATGTATATTATTCAATACTCAGGTACATTTCAAATCTGTATCATGACTATTGCGATAGAATTCTGTATTTGTATGTAACACATCTGTAGAATTTTCAAAGACGAATCAATTTCTATTCTAATCTGTTGTCGACAAAACTCACCTCTTCAAGACCTTGAGACTTGACCCCAGACACAAAATGGTAGTGGCCTTCGCCGCATTCTTGCAAGCCCCCGACCAATTCAAAGGCCACTGCAGCTTGCCCCTTTCACCGAAATGAACTATGGAATCCACCAAGGGCTCGTTGCACTTGTAACATTTCCTAAAAGTCTTGTGAGCGTACCTGGCGGTGTGTTCCGTCACGTCGAAGAGCCGCCAATATTCCCGGTGTGGTTTGCAGTGCTTGCACACCTCTATGTACATGTTGCCGTGGAGTTCCGACAGGGCCGTTTTCGGTAGACCCGAACGGAGGTGCAGCCCGTCGCAGTTCTGAGACACAACGTATTTCAGAATGTTTCGCCGGTAGAGCTCCGACAGGGCCATGTGGGTGAAGGTAGGTTCTGCTAGGGTCAGATCGTGGTTGCTAGAAGAAATAATTACACGATTAATTCATTCAAGGTCAATTTGTGTAAACTCCATACCCAATTTCTTTTCCTTGTTGTAATCTTGTCCAAATACCATTAGAACCTCTATAGTCAGGTATCTTTGCCGAGGTGCTGATGCCTGCCCCTGTGTACACGACTAGGTGTTGCGACTGAGCTATCGCCTGGGCAAGAATGTGGCATTTTTCCTTCAAAACATCTGGCGGGTCTTCCAACTCTTCCAGTCTTCGTTTAGCTTCCTCCCTCCTCTTCCAACGGCCCAGTACGTCGTCAACAACATCTCCGCACTCTCTCAACACTTTATTATCTTCCAAAGTTCTGTCGGTTTCGATCTTTTGGAGTATTGAGGAGACCTGAAGAATAACGAAATTAGAGATGCTGAGGGACATTCAACAGGGAACTTTTACCTTTTTGACACAGGCATTTCTCTCTTCTTTGGCACAGAGTCGTTTGGACGCCTGGATTTGTCCGCGAGGTAATCTACATCTTTTTGTTTTGGTTTCCTCTAGTTCTACGTTATCTTTTTGGATTTCTTCCTGATTCGAATCATTTTCCATAGTTTGTTAATCGTATGACATAGTGACGGCCTGAAAGTGACTATGAGCAATGATATCGGGACAATAATAAAATAACGGAATAAAAAATATTTTTTGACAAATGCACTCAATAATAAAAAGCCACAAACGTCGTAATATGGACAGGTCATAGAAGAGAGAACACTGACTCCAACAACTAAAAAAGGATGGAGAGATTCGGTTCGTTTTGGCAATCGAACAATTTAGTTTAGTTTTTCTCCTATTAACAATTTCAATGTGAGGAAGCTGTATTTTACTTGGACTTATTTCATGACAGAAGTTCCACTTCCATATTTTAAAACGAACCATACTTCTTCGAATTTCTAAAAATTAAATGACTGGCGCATAGAATATAATCATTATGAAATCGGATAAATTATGAAATCACAGAACATAACTTTTTTCAATTACATTGGTTTCAGTTATGAATATCTTGAATAATATATTTCTACCCTTCGAAAAATGTCGACCCAAAATGTCTATTGTTCGTGTTTCGATCACCGTGAACAGAGCAATTCAATTTCATTTATTTTCGGGTACTTGCTCACAATTTGACAAATTGTGTTGAAGTGGGGGCAATATTGGGAATATAATTTCATTATTCTATAAAGAAACGCTATTTGTCTACGAATTGAACATGCTGAATTATTTTTCCTGGTATTTTTTAGACTAGCTCAAAAACCGCATTCATTCAATATGCGTTCTTTATCGTAAACACAAAACAATTATGTTGACTGAAAGAAAATGACAGCTGACAGATCAACTATTCGCATGAAAATGTTTCTATTTGAATTAAAAATGTCTATTATATAAATAAGTTTCGATTAACATCTTGAGATTTCTGGATATCAGATATAAACTGTTGTTAATCAAGGTGGAGTTTGAATTGAAGGATTGTTGTCTTATTTTCGTGAGGCTATGTGAATCAATTCATTGTATTGATGAATTTCATTTGATTCACATATTTGAGTTATGCTCATAGATTCAAGAATAACCATTATCATAATATAAACAACCTGTGAATTTCTGTAGAAGTATTAATGCAAATTTTTAATATTTAGTCATATTCATATTCCATTCCATGGGTTCAATTTGAATAGGTCTCGAGTCATATGATTCAAGAATAATTACACTTGGCTCTCGGCTTTATCGCTCATGGAAAGGAGCATTTATCGTTGTAAAACTCCATTTTGGAGACCTAGCCAGGGCGGGGCTACTGCCCCGGGACCTTCCACAATAAAGAAAAAAAAACATCCAAATTTTTACGGTCAGCAACTTTTACGTTTTTCCTCCCAAACATTTTTTTTGCATTTTTGTCGAGATTACTTGTACAAACATAATTAAATTGATATTTTCATATCAGAAAGCCCTGATTGTAAGTATCCATTCACTATCAATCTTTGATTTGAATCGAGCATAGCAGTGGTTATACTTTTTAAGGTCTATTTTGTACCCATGACGTTAAGAGAAATAAAACTAGCGGGATGTTGAAAATGCAACTTTTATAAAAACATTTTTCAAGGGGCCATGGGCTTATTTTATGCTATTGAAAATTATACTGGTTTGCTTATAGACTGTCTAGACTTAGGGGTATATTATGCTTATCGAGCCTAATCGGTCCCAACACCTCTTTATATTTGCAGAAAAAAGAAAAATTCGAGAAGCAAGAGTTTAAATTGGCCGCGTGTCTGTTAACCAATAAAATTGATCGTGTGTGTGGCATGAATGCATAATTGATTTATTTTATTAGGACTCATGAGTCTTCTATTTAGAACCATAGTTTTCGAGTATATTTTATTTCATATGGAAAATTTTTTCATGAATTTAAACGTTAACGGGTTCTTATACACTTCCAGTATTAAAATTTCCGGCTACTGCCGGAGATATTTAAAAAATAACGTTTTTATTGCGTTTTGTGTTATTTGTATCCCATGTATAATTGATTCTCCCTTCCAATGCATTTCTTACACTGTCTTCTTAGATTTAGTTGTCGAAAGTGAGTGTGATTTCACTTTGAATCACGAATGAATCAGAAACTGCTTTTACGCTCCATGAATTTTACAATTTGGCAACGTTCATTATTTGTATTGTTGCTATTGGTCAATAGAACAAGAAGCGGGACAGGACCGTGACGTCACGGGCCTAAAAAATCCGATTTTTAATAACTAATTACGGGAAAACAATGCTATTTAGAGATCTGAAACAAAATACACAACTTTTTAATTTGAAATCAATACCAAATGAACTATAAACCAAAAATCATGAAACGAGTCCATTAGGGGGCTCCAGACTTCTAAATCCGGCCCTGGGCCGGATTGTTTCATAATTTTATCAGTTTGAAGGAAAAAAACCAATGTGATCATATCATGAAGAAAATGCATTTGGAATATATATAATATTTTTACTGAGTTTTTCACTATATAAACAGCTATGAAAAAAATAACTGAAAAAGAACGTCGAGTTTAATGTAACATAATTTGTTCACCCAAGTCACCTCAATATAACGCCCTTATAAGGAAGAATGAATATTTCTACAAACAACTAACGATACAGGAATAAATTAAATGTTTCCGGAGAAGGTGCCTTCCTCTCTCTGGCCGTCCCACTTTTCGACCCATCCATTGGGGCACACGGAATGGAAAACCTTGGAGAAATACTCGCATGGCTTGTAGTCGGCACCGCGAACCTTCTGGCATCGGTAGTAGTCCACGTAGCTCTGGTAGCAGTAACGGGTCTGATTGGTGTTGGGGAAGCGAGGGTCAAAGGGAGCCGTTTTGATTTCTTCTGCGCTGATGGCTTCTGGCATGATGTCTGGAAAGAAATAACAAATGAACTTTTGTTTGAAAGCGATTGACAATGTTTCATGGTGAATTTTACTAGATCGGACTAACATGATTCTAATAAGATTTGAAATCTCTGACAGAACAAATCATGGACCAATCTTTGATAAGATTGAAAGCACGTGCTTGAAGATCCGCCAAAACATGGAGGAGACCCACAACCGGAAGTGAGGGAAGAGAAGGACAACGACGAAGACGCCAATGTCATCAACATGAGTCCCCCCCGCTCACGGAGATAGAGGACCCCTTGTTACTGAAAGGTTTAAACTTCGGCATTGGGCCAACATCTGTACCAGTACCCTTATTGGTCAGACCGAGGCAGAAGAACTTAGATGGAAAATCAGAGAACAGCTGGATAGAGAACCAGTTACAACATCTAACATCAGCGATAGAGAACGAAGAGCTACGGCCTACGAAGAGCTAGCACCTACCTGCAGATAAGGGAAACGATACTGTTGTGATCGAAGATGTTCTTCAGAAGGGGCAATACATAAAGACTGTACGGGACCCTACTGCATCAATATCAGACTTTGAGAAAACACCAAGTAAATTTTTCGGCAATAGGGAGATCATCGCTAACACCGCACCACAGTAAGCCCCCTCATCTGTATGGAGTAATCATCTGTACACTATAGTAGTATCACTGGATGTAAAACGGGCTTTTGAAACAGTAAATAGAGAGATATTATTTAAAAAAAACTAAATAAATATGGTGTAGAGGGTAAAGTATTCAATTGGATCAGAGGATACCTCACAAATAGAAAACAGACAACAAAAATTTGTGACGTAATGTCGTCAGTTATTACAGTGAATCATGGAGTTCCTCAGGGTAGTATTTTGGGCCCTCTATTGTTCATTCAATACACAGTCAAAAACATTTATAAAGTACACATTATGGATAAAATTGGGAAGAAGAATTAAGTAAACATATTTTGAAACAAAATTGAGAAAAACATTGTGTATAGTTGAAGTAAATGATATTGTGTACACTTAAAGTTGCCGGCACTCTCAAAGGCAAAAAAACCAATACATAGAAATGAACCGGCTGTGAACTAGTCCAACGTGGACTGAAAAATTGGCGGTTCTTATTGGATGATTTTTACTGAGTTTTATGATTGGCTGAAGAGTCACTAAAATTAAATTTGAAGTCATGTTACGATGACGAATAGAATGCGAGGATGGTTATCGCCGTCGTGTCTTCAATGTTCAGTTCAGGAACTGATCGCGATTTGAGTGTTGAAATTCGATATTGGTGCAGTTATAATTACTTAAAATTTGTTATCTGTTTGAAATGTGGCGTCCTTGGATAAGTACTAATAGTAATAACGAGTATGATAACAACGCAGACTTTTTCCTGTGTAGTGATTCCAATAGCGATGGTGAACAATGCGAAACAGAGTATGTTTTACTGTAT
>WOGO01003882.1:0-13816 GCA_015342085.1 Leptinotarsa defecta | reverse complement strand
TCATGAACTCCTAAAACTTTTGTATGAAACATTTTTGTGTATCTCCTTCAACAAACCAGATATTGCCTGTCACATAAAATGTGGGACACCCGGTATAACGTACATTTTTTTATCTTTTTTCCTCAACACTTTTTCCATGAGATATATATCAGAATTCTTGTGAGCGCTCGATAAATCCAAAATCTTTTTCAGGTCTGTCGAGAAATAACAGTTCATATATAACAGGTGTTCCTTTCCAATGATACCCACCCAATTTTATGCATCCGTTACGCTTGTCAAAATCGATTTCTTTTTGGCCCAGCAACCATTTTGAAAATACCTCTCCATATATGGAACCGAAACTTTGTCGTTTTCTTCGTCATTTTCCCAATGGTTTTTAATGTACGAGACATTATAGGATATTGATCGATATATTCTTCTAAAACTTGTTCATTTGAGCCTGTAGCAACATTTTCACCTTGTTGTCATGTGCATACCCACTAAAGACGATATCATCATCATCCCCATCTGTACCTGCAACATGTACGAGGGATTGGAATTGAATCATTTCAGGCTCTTCCACTATCTCTTGTTTGAGTTCGATTTTTGTCTCAGTTTCCAATGGGGTAGTAGCTGATTGTGTTGTTGTTTCATTCGCTATTTCCCTCAATGGAATAGATATAGAGGTTTGAAAAATCTTCACAGTGACACATATTCGGATTTACTCAATTTCAGAGCCAAATATTTTTTTTGAATGATGTCTGCAATTTCGTTGATTTTATTCCTTCGCTCAACGATACTACATCACACCCTGTGTATACTTATATATCTGTCGAACCCTTGACGATAACGTCCACCATTCGTATTGAGATATTTTATTATTACAACGTTTCCATATCGATGTTGCCAACATTCGGCACACATTCTCTTGAATTCATCGAAAGACATGTCGGGAGAGACGTGTTCATCGAGTTCATGTTTCAAATTTATGTCACCTTGTTTGAAGAGAACAATCATATTGCAGTTGTCTCGTATCAATTATTTGGGGATATTTTCGAATTTCACGCCATTTAGGTGGAATAACAATGTTAACAGAGTGTTCCATGCTTCCCTATTCCATGCTTCCTTGTTGAACGATTTCCATGATGTGATGTCGTACAATGAGTGCGCTACGGTTATAAATAAAAATATCACAATCATCCCCCAATCATTCTCAGTGTTGACTCACTCCTGTGCAGCAGTTGTCAATTCGCTCATCAATAAGCTTCCGTTCGCATTGCATCTACCTGGTTATAAGTTTTGTGGACCCGGCACCAAATTGAAAAAGAGATTGGAACGCGGTGACACCGGTGTAAACCTTTGGACGAATATTGTAGAGGTCACGATATCGCATATTCTCAAAGTGACTCCTCAGAGATAAAGCAGATCAAGAGACGCTAGATTTGGTGAAAAAGCTGCAGCTTGGCTCGTAACTACAACAATAAAAACGAAACGTAAGCTCGGCATAGGGTTGTCCTTTCGATGTAATATGCTTCAAAAAATCACTAAAAATTGGAAGCCACATCCTACCAATATTAAGAAACATGCGGATACCTAGGATAATCCCATTCGATCAAAACCTGGAGGAATCCCCTCCAGCTTTGGGATCGTTGACAATTGGAGCAGACGCCATGACAAAAACCGTAATAGATGCAAAAAATGCAAAAAAGAAACTCTAAGGAGATCAACGTCACAATGAAGCTATATAACATTAAGGTTCCTGTTTGTACCTATGTAAAACACCTCGAGGATTTGGTCTGTTCCTAAAGAAACAACATCAACGCAAACGACGAAGTTTTCCTCTGAAGCTACCCCATAGAGCATTATATTCGACCAGATTCTGATTCTAAATATACTTTCACTTTGCTCAGTTTCCATTCGTACAACAGTATACCCATATTATACTACTATGGAAACGGCGACAAAACTGAACAATACAGTATCCATACCCAATACATCGAAGAATTAAAAAACAGATACATCCCACCTAAAACGTTCAAGGAACACCCCGAGGATTTTTTCTATCTCAAACCGAATGATAATACGCAAAAAAGTGAAATATTCTGTCTGGAATACTCGATTGATTTCCGAACTGCAAATAGCTTGGCTCACATTGGCAATACCTATGGATATCATTAAAATACGCACCATACACATAGATAACACATTACGTTTGGAGCCTTCTACAACGACATATCGTCTCATACGATACACGAATTTGCTGTTGGTGTCGATCCTGGGTAAGCGATTAACGAAACACCTGTGTGTGCTCGACCAACATTCTAGGCTCATTGATTTTCGAAACGAAGAAATAATAATTTGTTTGGAATTGAAGCGAAAGTATGGTGCTGACTATCTATAAAAATAAGTCGCCTCCATATCCCACGTCAGTCTTCCCCAAGACCTCCGCTAGTCGACAACTATTGACAACGGAAAATAAATTGTTTCCGGAATCTCTTGGCTATCATGTTGTCCAATCAAGTGTTCATCATTTTTCGAAAACCGCAAAATGATGAATCCATACAAAAGGTAGAGTGGCGTACCCACTATCCTTATATCAAGTCTTTTCGCAACAACGATGTTATTGAAATCGACGTCAATCTATCTGATGCCTACGATGCTTTGTACGATAGTCTGCTATTCATTAGCGAAAAATCTGAGAAGACCAAAAGTGGGCGGTAAGGTGTCATTCATAAAAAATGCTGGTGCTTTCATGTTTCAATTTACGAGTTATGAGCAGAGAGGTAAGGAATTGGAAGCAGTTCGTGAACTTGGAATTGTTGGTACTGTTAGAGGCTTTCTCACCTACACCGACGAAGATATTAAAGACTCGACCACCTACAGTTGAACTTTTCCCAGCGATACGGGTGTCATCAACACAACGCATCTAACATTCAACATGCTCATACCCATTAAGCAGTTTTTGAATATTTTCAACGATTATCAGGGTGTTTCCTACGGTCATTATACCATTCAATTAGTACGAGCTGTTTCAAAACAGAAGATGCTCCTGCTGCTCGAACACCGAACACGAAAGTTGAGTTGAAAATTGAAAATATCGACCTCGAAGTTGAACGAATCATTTCGCATGATCAAATTGAATTGCAACTATTAAAAGCTATTCAAGCTGACACTCTCATTTATAGTTCAGAAAATTGGAACTCCATATGCTGCCTGCTCTCGCTCAAGATGCAAGAAGTGAAATATGGTCGTCAAGACTTCTTCGTTCCTCGAAAACCCTCGCTATGTGATTGTATGTTTCCAAAAAAATCGTGATAACGCTAAAGTCACCAATGATCCAACAATATTCAATTATTTGAATATCACCAAAGAACGCTCACTCTAAACAGTGAATATTACCCCAAAGAAAATGTGCATTTGAAGTTTGCAAAGGGAAATTTTTCGCAAGCTTATTTCAACTACTCGCAATTTTGCAAAGGGAAATTTTTCGCAAGCTCATTTTAACTACTTGCAATTTGGTCTCAGCTACGAAATTGCTAATCAACATAATCCTCTTCTAACTTTCACTTTCTTCACGTACAAAGTTTTCTTTTCATCGATTGTTCCAGAAGGGACGAAAGCATAAAAAGTTCCAGTGTTGATGTATAACTTGAAATCGAAGCATCCGAGGGATTTCCTCAAAATATTAGAGCCTATTGTATCATTGTGCACGACACTGTCATAGAACACCTCCCAGTAAGTGAAATTATTAAGAAATGAAACTGAACATGTGATTTTGCTTCAGTATCAATCGAAGAGTCAACATGAGAATAGCTGTTGTAGATATTCAAGGCTTCACCGTCGAGCGAAAATTCCATCCTAAAGAAACGGATATTAAGATTGGAATTCAATGTAGTGAATTTTACTGCTGCCAAACATACCATTTTCCTGTTTGAGTTAAGAAAATCGCCGTACCGCTTGTTACTTAGAGTGAAACATTCACGAATTGAGATATTCCTCTGACTTTGTGAAATATAATCAATTGGATGCCATCCTTGTGGAAAATCCACCAGGTGTAGATGTCATTTAGGTACGAGGACATCAAAAACATAACTATCTATCTGCAAAATTTAACGAGTTGAATATACCTACATACGTTGTGAATTTGGAAGGCTATGGCAATACAAAATGTATAGTTCCCACATTCGCCAACAATGAAGGTGTCTCACCCTACGCGCATCACATTCGCAACCGAACCAACTACGATTGCAATCTCCGAAACGTAGATATTTTATACGAATAGTTTTGTTATATGTTACCAAAATAAAAATGTATAATAAATTTATTTTTAAAATTATTCATTTTTTTTACCCAACCTCAACAATAGTGTACCCTTGATAAAAACAGAAAACGACGACGAAAAAACGGCAATGACGATGAAACGATAACGAATAAACGCACGCAAAATGGTCGAAACGCACGCAAAACGATCGAAACACATACAAAACGGTCGAAACGCATGTAAAGCGGTCGAAGCGTACGCAAAACAACGTATGTTGAAATGCCATTGTCGAATACTTCGCTTCCCCATTGCCCCCACCTTCGAACGTTAACTCCACAACACGTAACTCACCGACACTTTTGGATGCCATTTTCCCGGTCAACCGACATATTTTTTCTTGAATGATGTATTTTGAAACACCCTGTATATACATTGATACCATGTTTTTCATGAAATGATGTATTATGAGACAGCCTCCTGGCTGTCTCATAATACATCATAATACATCATAATACATCATTGAGGGACCGCACGGTGAAATGTTAAACCCTGTATACTACATTGATTTTTATAATTCAACCACGCTCTTTGAATCTTTCCGATACTCAGTGCATCCTTCTCTGATTTCATTCAACATTCTGAATCGTCGATGACACCCGACAAAACAACCGCCATAAATATCAACAATTCGCAATTATATCCAACATCTTACGTTGGTGTCGTGGCTAAAGACAACGTCTAACGACGAAGACCTGCGTTCAACGACCCACGAACTTGAAGTGGGTCAGAACAGCATAACGAAAACTCAGGTAGAATCAGCTCGTCTGAGGCCTCTCCTTTGGTCGCAGAGCTAGATACTCCGGACATTGTTGGTTTTTCTGCAAGACGAATAGTTAGAGAATTCAATATGTCACAAAGGAAAACGTTGTCCTCAAATCGTGTAAACGTTCCACTGAGGTAGCCCACGAACTGTTCAAATTGTTTTAAATCGCTTAAGGACTTCAAACACTCCAAACACCAGAAAAATGGATTTGAAAACTTCAGCAAGGGAACGCCAGGAGATGGTACTACGTCATAAGTAGGCTGGACACCATCTTCGAGAAGCAATGAACTCTAGAACACAGAGCGCACCCCAGTTAGGGCTTCACGCAATGTTGAATCTTCGAGTGCGATTTCCTATGCTGAGATCGGCTCCGACAACAAGACAACAGCGTATTGAAATGTGTGCGGAACAAAATCACCAAATTGATAATTTTTCCGGGAGGTAGACAAACGCGCGCAGTGTGTCTGCGGAAATTACAGAACTGGCGTCCTAGTGGAAGAACAAGGGGGTGGAGGTAGGCCAGGGAGCTACCTTGAAGTGAACAGAGACTTGGGGGTGGCTTCATGGCGGAGCCAGTCACCAACAGCGTCGTATAGACCGTACACTATAAACCCAGAAAGAAACCATCCTCCCGTCGTACCCAGACTGGGAGGCCAGCCAGCCGCTACAACGTAGTATAGTACATGCGAACGCCCCCGTACACCATTATTATTATTCCGAAGGACAAAACTTCATTGTAATATTTTGATTCAACAGTTCACAACACCGCAACTCGTGATTGACTGTGAAGTAGCTTCTACAGGCGTCATCAATACAAGCTTAAAGTCTGTATTCAATTCGTCTGAAGGTTGTATATGTAGTGAAACACGTTTTGTGGTTTCGTTAATTGTTAAGTGAAATTTTTACAACGTGTGTGTAATTTCTATGATGAGTTATTATTCTCCAAAGAGTTAAGTTAGATCATTCGTTGAAATTGTCACCCTTGTTCGGAAAATATTATTTCTTGTTAGCTGTTGGCATGTATATGTATTTTCATTATCTTAAAAAGTATGATAATTGTATGTACATTATTGATATGTATTTACATTCATCCATATATGAGATATCTTGTGAATTGTAACTTCCTAAATAAATATCATAAAATCTCATGGAAAAAACCTCATAAAAAACCTTATTTTTTGTTTCAGTTCATTCAACTGGTTTACTTCACTTTTGCTTTGATGTACGATATTCTTCATATGTTATCGATAAGGCAAGATATCCAAGAAAACATTTTAAGGTTCAAAGGATATATTTTCACCAGTTCCTTATTTCCATTCTCGGTATTCGTTTCGACAATGTTTTGGAGCTTATACAACATCAACAGAGAGTTTGTTCTTCCAGAAGTTTTGGATAAATATATTCCAACCTGGCTCAACCATTGTTTACATACAAATATTCTGATATTTGCCGCAATAGAAATTTTGATTGCCAACCAACTCCTTCCTACTTTCATTTCTGCTTTTTTCGGACTGAATGTGATTGTGATCTCCTATCATACTCTGTAAGTATTGTGATTACTGTTTGATAGGTTCCGTTATATTAATTTGTTTTATAGGTTAATTCTAACTTACTTTTGGATAGGAAGGTGGCCCTATGGACTGTTTTATATATTCACATGGCCTGAGAGAATAACTTTCTTCTTCTCCTACTATCTTTTCACCGTTTGGATGATGAAAGTTGGCATGACGATACAGAATTTCAAACATAGAGTTTCCATCAAAAAATCGGAAAGATGTAAAACTTCTTAACATGGGCAGCAATGCTTATTAAATCTATTTTTTTGGAATAACGTTGAGAGTATTTCCATTTCACAAGATGTTAAAATTTTTTGTTATTTCCAAATTGCACTTTGCTCATTCCTAATTTTAAAGAGCTATACAATTAGCTTCTCTAGTATAACTTTGGTATAGCGTAGGAGTAAAATTGGACAGTAATAGATTACTTAGTTAATAATAAGCCTAGGCCGATTGAACTTGACTTATCACACCCAAAGAATGTACAATCTCCTATTAGATTCCTATAACACACATTACGTATTATATTATTTAGTGAGATACTAATTTATTTATGGAAGTAGAGACGATTATATCGTTATTTTTCAGAATACCGTTCATTAACGACTTCATTCAGTATCACAAAAATATAACTTGTAACAGATGTAATTATTCTTGAAAAACCTTCAGTCTCAGATGATACTTTTTCACTTCAGATTTCTCAATCATCACCTAGAAAGACGATAGGTGAACATATGTGTTAAGGGACTTTTTTTTCTCGAAGGACAAGGCCATGGAAAACAGTTTCAACCAATGAATAAAAACTATAATCATACTACCTATTTATTTTTCATTTATTTATTCATTTTATTTACAGACCAGGGCCCAGTTACAGAGTAGGAAAGGTATATATCACAAATAGGTTTGTACATACAACAAAATGAGGAAAAAATAAAAAAAAAATAATCAACAAGAGATATACAATTTGATACAACCTATTTCTGAAACTAGTAAGATTTTGGAGGAAGACATCACATACATTTTGTACATTATTACAGGCATTGCACATAGCATTTAATGGGGCATTTTGACAATAATTTGTTCTTGCAGATTCAATATAAAATGTGCGAAACTATCTAGTTTCATAAGCAGGTAAATTGAAATTGAATAGAATCAAAATAGAAGACAGGGATCATCCACTTCACTATGTACCATATTGTACAAGTATATTAAGTATGCAAATACTCTTCTTTTCTCGAGGGTTTGTATGTTGTACTTTCCAAGTAGCACTACTTTGGAAATATCAAGGTAGTAGTTACCTGTTTCTTTGAAGTGAAGATATCTCAGGAATTTGTTTTGAACTCTTTCAATGCTACACTTGTGACAGTTATATGACAGATAATGGAAGCATATTCCAAAATGATTCTAATGAGAGTGATATACAAATGTATGATGCAGGTAATATTGTTGAAATGCCTAGAGTTACGAACTACAAACCCATACATCTTCGAGGCCTCGTTTATTACATTCAGTATATGAGATCTGAATGATAATTTATAATCAAAAGTAACACCAAGGTGTGTTGTTTCTTGAGTTCTGTTGAATTTATACCGTCCATCTCGCAGCGTAAGTATGTTATACTGATTTTTTTTCGGGAGAAGGTCATAGTTTTACACTTTTGAACGTTGAATAAAAATTTGTTCTTTTTTGACCCTTCAACGATTTTATTCATATATGTTTTGTAGATGTACACAATCTTCAACTGTTGATATTCTTTTAAAAATGTGTAAGTCATCTGCAAACAATAAGTAGCAAGATGATATGATGTTTTTTACAAGACTGTTGATGAATAAAATCAATAACAAAGGACCCAAGTTGGAACCCTGGGGAACTCCAGACGATGCAATAAATGGCCCTTTCACTATCATACTTTGTTTTTGATTAGATAGATATGAACTGAAAAATTTTAGCAGGTTGGGATGAAAACCAAATATATATTCTAGGGTTCTTAGAAAAATTGAATGTGAGACTTCATTAAAAGTTTCAGCAATTTCGGTGTATACAATGTTCACTTAAGCACGACTATGGTTTTCAGCTATAAATTGGGTAACATTACTAAAATTAGTAAAAGTGGGCCTTTTTTTTCATGAAGCCATCTTGGAATTGTGATGTCATAGGAAAAACTAATCTATAGAGATGCTTGACAATGACAGTTTCGAAAAGTTTGGCTGGTGCTGATAACACTACCACCGGCCTGTAATTGATAATATCAGTTTTGTCACTTTTATTGAAGACTGGAATAATCTTTACTTTTTTCCAGATGTCAGGAAATGTTTTGCTTCTCAAGGACAGGTTAAAGATAGTTTTCAATGGATATAACAAGAAATCGATCAGGCCCAATCTACTTTTTTATCTTCAAACACCTAGCTGCATCAATGATATCATCATAATCTATATAGTGCATAGATATCGATTCATTTGTATGAACTGAACTGAAATGTTTTGCAAAGGCATTAGAAATATCAATGCCATTGGAATCTGTTTTAAAAAATGTGTTTTTCCGTTAATCAGCTATATTTGCTAGGAATATTTAATATTATTCAAGTGCATTTTACCTGGTATGCCTATGTTACTTTTCCTACTGTTTACGTACTGTCAGAATGATCTAGAACCTTGCATAGATATAATGTGTGAGCTGAATTGATGTCATTTTTCAATTTTCTCCTCAAATCGCGGAATTTCTGTGCTAATTCATAGCTACTGTTTTGTCTACATTTCAACCTTAGTTTGTTTTTACTTTGATATCTTTTATTATTCATCTGTTGAACCATGGGGGTACTTTTAATTTTTCTTACATTTGGGAACACAAATATTGAAAATTTCATTAATTTTACTGTAGAAGAAACTTACCGCAAGATTAGGATCTGTAAACAATTCTAGACCATACCAGTCAACATTACCAATTAGATGTTACATGAGCTCACTATCCGCCCTTCTGAAGTTGAAATATTCTAAATTATCAGCAAATATTGAAGAATATTATTTTTGGAAAAGCTTCTGTATATACCGACATTATTCCACCGAGTACCCTATATACTCGAAATTATTCCTAAAATGCATTGCATTGATATCTGATACTTTTATACAAATTATTTTTTGATAACTTCATTGCATAATTCCAAACTTCTAATGAAAACTCTTTGTATTACACTATATAGAGTTTTGAGCTTCTAGTTGGAAATTGAATCAAGCACCGTATCAAATTATAATAGATGATAATACATTTTTAGAATGTTTCACTAGAATTGTCACGAACTGCATTATCAAAAATTCAATCAAAAAAGAAACACAGGACCACAAAATCACCATATTTGAATAATCTATATATTTTGGAAATATTCCCGTAATTTCGTGAGTGAAGCATCCGCTTATTCCACTTTCACCGCCAGTTTTATAGACTGAATAACCGAGCTCCTGATCGAAAACGAATGTTTACTGAGAGCATTATGTCGCATGACTGAACTTGGATTAAAACTGTTCCACAAATATCGAGGTACGAGAGTTCTACTTTTGACCGACATGTTTGCAATTTTGCGAGATAACCATTCACTCGTCTAGAAAGGCAAATATTCATTCAAAACAGCCATTAAATAAATTTTCATTCTGCAAAGAGTGGTCAGTGCTTATAGTATCAACTTGAAAAGTAAACATGTAATATGCATCCAATATAAATTACTGAACAATCCAATATAACTCGTTATGAATAGACTGACCCGTCACTTGATGAAAATTGATAACACTACAGTAATTTTTTCATCACATCAACGATATTCATGGCAAAAATTAATTCACAATAGAACTAGAAACCAATGATTCGATAAACTTTTCAAACCTCACAATTACAAAAATTAATAACAAATACGATTTCGCAATTGACCATCAAACAACCTATACAGACTATTCTAATTACCCACAACAACATAAATTAGCAGCTCACCAGAATATGATTTACAGACTAATGAACATACCAATGTCCACAGAGAATTTCAAAAAGGAATTGAATCTGATAAAAAAAGTGCGGTAAATAACAACTTCAACCCGAATGTAACTCATCTCATCCCTAATTAAAAAGGGTTTCGAACAAGCACTAACCAAATATACCCTTCATAAAATATAATACTGGTACCTTCAAGACTCTCACATATACCGGAAAATAAAACAGATAAAATAAAAATTCTACTAAATAAACGAAATATTAACATAGCTCATAAGACGGGTAACACCTTGAGTGGGCATATAAAGAAGTTACAGACAAGGATAACAGATTAGATGTCTACAAACTAACATGCGAATCATGTTTAAAAGAAATACCAAAACCACAATTTCAGAACATAAAAGAATATTTGATTTGAAGGAGACCAATTCCACCTATACGTGTCACCTTTTAGAGAACGATCACGAGTCCAACACTATGTACGACATACTCCATGTAGAAGCAAAGGGACAGAAGTTGAACCTGCTGCAGTCGCTGGAAATAAATAAGGGTAAACCTTCGGGTTCCCTAATGAACGACCAGCAGGAGGAAGGATACTCACCATTGTTTAACTGTTCACATGATAAAAAGAAGTAGTTCAGACATATTCAAAATTCACCTGATGTCCAAGAACTAAGAATGTAATTGGTTTCTGAGAACACTTTTACTAATAACCACTTAGATACCGAGTATTTTTGTATGTGAAAACTGTAGCCTAGTGTGTAATATTCATATCTACCAAAGAAGCTACAGCTTGTCAAATGTAGGAAGAGCTTTCTGAATTCCGTTATGGTCCCGTCCACTAGATGTACGTTCGTTAGAAGACTATGAGAGCGAGAGAGAGAGAGAGAGAGAGATAATTCTCAAATCTATTACTGGATTTCACAATCTGTACCATGTCTAGAAATCAAAATGTTTATGAAAATTGTGTGAAATAAACCACTAGATGTAGCAAACAGAAACATTAAGTGAGTGGAATATATTTTGTTGTAACATCAAAGTTTATTTGATTCACTGCCTGTTTTGAAAGGATTGAAAGTATCATTTCTGGATCGTCCTAATTTTACCCTTCATGATATCTATGGGTGAGTACTGAACTCTTGATTGAAAATATTCTTCGAAGAGAAATTTGGTAATATTTTATTTAGAATTGATTGTCATTTCATTATAAACATGCCAACATAAGTGACATCTAATACATTATTGAAAATGTGGAGAAAAACACTATCATTACAAAATCTATTTCAAATAATTTGATAGACTGAAGGTACAAAAAGTGATACTACATTAGATCGAATTTGTCAATAATATAAAAAAATATGTGATCCGAACAAGGATATGAATTTTGTATAAAGAATAAAAAAGTTGGCTGTTACAGAACAAGGAGATTAATATTATCGTAATGTGCTTTATACAATCAGATTCAAACAGGTTTCGATAAAATTCGACTAGAAAGTTTGTGATATTGTTTCTAAAAACAATGACGTTTTCGTAGAGGGAGATGTCATCATTTCTACTTTCAGGCTTGTTCACTTCAGGACAGTTCGATGGTTTAGCCTAGCACTACCGATGAAGCCTTTACGGGTCTGAACAGCATTGTCTGTGGTTGATCACAAGTTCTTCGATTCGCTTTGCAAAAGAGGCAGAGAAAGTCAGGATGTATCTCGTTCGGTGGTCGATGTCAAAACTTGACTTTGCAACGGACCGCCGCTTTGGGGAGCCTCGTTTTTCCTTAACATTCAGGGATTGAGTCTTCTGTCGATCCCATATTATATTGAAAAGAGTTGGCAATCAACACGCTGATTCTTCAAGGGGATCTCATTTGAAACTATTTCTGAGAAACTTTTTATATTTACATACTTCTCTGTAATAAATCTGTGAAGAGGGTCATTTATACATTTCATTATATGATTTTCATTATAAAAGATTTTACAAAAGCCGCGGCACGTGTTTCGCTATACAATAGCTTTCTCAAGCGTAAAATGTTGCTTACGCTTGACATTTCCTATATTCTATCTCAAGGCATTTTTCATATAGAAACTACATATTTTATAGACGAAAATCTGAGAATGTGAATAAATTGGAAGGGATCCGTCATCTACTTTTACTAAATATCGCATAGAGCATATACATGAGGAACTGAAGCTGAATTGAGCTGAATGTCATAGGAATATGGGCAAGTTTTATGATGTGCATTTCAGTACCAGATATCATTACAAATCTGCTTCTCGTTCCGTTAGCATTTTCCCCATTAGTAGTTATTCAGGATGAAACTGAAGGATTATCGATTCTCATGACAAACTTTATCCTTGTTAATTGACTGATTACAAAATCACGACTACTCAGTATCAACAACAAGATGGCCTCCACAGGTGAAGTTGATTCAACAATAAATTTGGTACCCATATTCAGTTGACATGGGTCAGCCTTGAATTGGCTAACTGAGCACCATCCTGTTAGAGTACTCTTTGGGAATCCGATTCAAAGTATCAGAAAAAATACTTTACTTTCACCCTGAATGGCGCAAATGTGCAATTATCACGTCTTCTGAAAACCCAAGATATACTGTAAAATTAGTTCATATCCACACGATACTAACTGCCGAGGAAGTCAAGGCTAGAAATCAGCGCCCAAAATAACGAAAGTCACTCGATAGTTTTGTCAACTACATTTGTATTACATGCCAGGTTATACAGAAAAGTCTGGTCAACGAGTGCCATTCAGATCGATTCGAAATAGGGTGTTGATGATTTTTGAAAAAAGATCCAAAAAGAGTAAGAAATTCTCCAAAAATGTTTCTAGCTCCCGAAACTGCAATGTAGAAACCATATTTATAATTTTCCTACAGGGTTGAAAATACGTCGTACACTAGAGTCGTTTTTCTTCTTACCCCAGTAATGAAGATGATAAAATGGTCAGTTTATTGATGAATCGCTTTGGTACTAAAGTGATAGCTATAATTTTTACACAATAATCAATTTTCAGAGAATAATAGTGTGAGACTTGAATTGATGAGATGCAATTATCGATAAATACATATGTACTAGATATGACATAGTCATATCTATTACATTACATAAAAAAAAGAGAAACAATCTTGACTCTTTCCAGAAACAAATGCTATAAATCTGTTTGGAATCTGTTTTTCCGTTCATTAGCTGTCGCCCCTATACGAACGACAACTC
>WOGO01003881.1:0-13817 GCA_015342085.1 Leptinotarsa defecta | reverse complement strand
CATGGAATCATTGGGGTAATTCCATTCTACTCCACCAAATATAAACCTGAGAAAATATACAAGAGATTTTATCATTTGATAGCAGCCTTCGAACGTTTTCCTTTGGTGAAATATTCAAATTAATCAATTTGAATTTTGGCAAGGTATCTCTTGCAATTCCGTTCTCTATGAGTGTTCAGATATTTCTAGTAATATTTCAATATTTCTAGATGTACTACCGCTATTAAAAGAATTGTAATGAATCTTAAGCCGGCCCTGACCGATATCTCAGCGAGCAAACGCACGACTCATCGGGAATGCACTCGATAAGCCACCGCAAATAATCTGGGCTAGTGCCGAAATCCCTAGAGAGGTCCGGAGCGTTCTTTGACGATATAAAAAGGCCACTTTCCGTCCCGAGCGATAGTCTGTACATAGAAAGTGAATCGTGCGTTTAAAGAAGGAAATCTAACTGTGAAGATAAATTAAGCGTTAGTTACTAAGTGTTGTATATAAATCAGTTGTGATAGTGAAATATTGTTAAAATAAATTTGTTTAAGACATTTAATTCTTGAATTCTTTACAGAATGATGTTCATTTCCACCATTAAATTGATCACAAGACTCTGATGATATATTCAATGACTACTTATTTTCATACTCTTCGGTAGAAGAATTGAAGAAGGTATACCTTTTTTTTTAACTAGTTCAGTAACTGGATCAATTTTTCCTTTAAAAAACAATCGTTTCCTTGCCGACGTTTCAAATTCAATGGAATTCTTTTTCAGGGCTCTGTAACAATGAATTTTCATTAAGATACCTTTCACAAAACTTATACGATTATTATCGTTTCAATTTCACAAGAAATAATGAGTTCTTAATTGAATTACTCACCGAAAAGTGAGAAAAAAGATATTTTTCGTGTTGATAATATTGATATTTCAAAATTAGATACATATTAAAATAAAATCAAAAACATTGCAACAACCAAATTTCCTAAACAACACCAACAAGAAACGGCATGAAACAAACAAATGGCTTTATCTGTGATTCTGATTATGTGGTGTTTGTCTTTTAATCAATAGCGAAAAAAAAAAGAATGAAGAAAGGGTGGATTATCAAGGTATTTTAGTAATCAAATTGAAATATTCAGTATCCAAGCCATCGACATCTCTTCTAGTGTTGACACTACCGCATTTGAGAATATTTATCATTTCGCTCAAAAGTCTTTTAGATAAATATGGTTGAACATCTACAATAGTTGGATGATAAAAATGAAATATGTATCCATATTCTTTTTCATGTTCAACAAGAACTGTGGGGTTTTTATATTCAGTTTCTTAGAGTTTCTCATGTGTTCTGAAACTCATGTTTCAAGATATCGTCAGGTTTGACCAACATATCATTTGTGACAGTTTCCACAGTTTAATTTGTACACTATATTGGATTTTATTTCTTGTAGTGTTTTTGTTTTGTGTTTCGTGAAAAAAAGCCTTCCTACTGTATTTTCATTTGAAAAGACCACTTTGATTTGTTCGGTACTGAGTAGCATTCTGAGTACATCAGACAAATTTCCTACAAATGGAAGTTTGTAATATTTGGGTTTCACCCCTGTTTTTTGGAAGGGACAACTTCTTTCTTCAATTACTTTTATGATGAGGGCTCTAGGTAATTCTCAATTAATTGAAGATTTTTGTTATGGAACTCAGAATTGAAAATGGCAATTACTATTGATTTTAAATTCCTCATAATGTTGATTTTAATCTGAAAATTATGCTTTGAAAAATATGTTTTTATCGCTCTGAAAGCCTTGAGAAATATCTGTAAGTCTCACCAATAAAAAGTTCGACGAATTATTGAATCAAATTGAAGAACATAGAGCTTCAAATAACCCCGCATTATCAAAATAATCCGTACAGAACATTCGACAAACTACGAATTAGGAATGTTCGCAATCCCAAAATGTATGAAATTATTATTAGGTACCATTGTTTAGGCGCTTTGTTAATACATTAATTCTGAATGAGCCGTATTGTTCCAAGTCAGCGTAATGCGAATGAGGAAATAAATAGTACATTGCTTTCTCGGTATCATTTGCCGCCCATTCCGAATAAACTTAATAGGATCAACTGGCGTAATTATTCTCAACATCAGACAGAATGAAAATTATTGAATAACCCAATTAATATTTGAATAATGAAATAGATTGAAGTTGAGTGCGAACATTAGTGAGTCATAAAATTATCATGAATTAATCCACAAAATATAGGAGAATGATTGATGTTTCGGTAATTTCTAGTTACACTTTGACAGTATATAGTTTGAACAATACGAATCAAATTTAAAATTCATATCTGCGTTGAAGTTGCTTTTGATGGGTGATGACAATAGAACGGAGACCTCTGAGGCAAATGGTAGATATAACAATAATATTTCAATTAATTATTCATTTGTCTGGAAAGCAAATAGGGAAAAATAGGCCAACCGAAAAACTGATTGCTTGCCGCCATCCTTATACAATTTCTTTTCAAGTGATTTTATAAACAGTGCATTTATTATGTTACATATCAAAAGGTTAACAGCAAACATTTCACTAAACTTCGATATATTGAGCGAATAAAACACAATTTCATTTTAGTGTACGATGAAAACTCGTTCGATTGATGAATATTCTCAAGGAAACTGAGGATGTGTCACTTTTTGTGTAAAAAAATTTGTCTTTATTTTTTACACGTTTTTTATTATTTTTTTATTTTTGCATTTGGAGACACATGGTTGTTTTTTGTTTTTTAGTAGTATTGAAAAAAATATATCGTAAAAGTTTATTTGTTTGAAGCAAATTGTTTATTGAATGGAGAAAATATAAATAACAAAAACTCGAATATCAAACGGAAATACGAATTTTGATTTTGAAAAAAATCGTTTTCTGATATTCATATTTAGTAGCAAAAAAATTGATGACCAACAAATGTGTTTTTGAGCAATACTTCTTTTTAAGAAACGATGTCCTTTTCAAGAATCATAATATTCATCACTGATGAAAATCTCCCAAATAAATTTTGAGTATCTTATGAACAATACATTTATTTATAACATTTTTCCAAACAAACAAAGCTGAAAATTATGAGAAATCATTTTTATGTAACTTAGAATGATGAAAATACGAATGATTTTGAATATTAAAAAATATTTTTCATTGCTTTTATTGAATTTTTCACTTTTTAACGTTTTCAATCATCAGTAACAAAGTGAAAAATCAAACTTTGTTGATTTTCCCAACGATAATTTTCTTTTAAGGCTCTCAAGAAAAGCTACAAGGAGTGAAAAACACTTGAGATTTTTAGTATAAAAGTCATCAGGGTTTTTATGTAAATTCAAAACTTGTGAAAATGAGTTAATTAACTGAAGTATATCTAATAAAATAATCACGGCAAAAACTTTTTTCAATGTATTTTCGATCATTCAAGTGTCTAGAAGGTATGTGATTTTTTTCCTAATGGTGATATTTAATGGGTTAAAATAAATTGTTTTCGGTGGGTAAATATATAATATGTAGTATCACCACAAGAAATTGTAACTAGATTCGACCAACTATACGTCGTTTATTGACTTCTCAACGCAATCCCTTAGACGTGAAGTTATATAATAAATTACCAGTGCCTAACAACGAACTACCTAGCCATAAGTTCGAGATACTAATTCCAAAATATTTGATGTCACACTGCTTCTACTCGGCGGTGGAGTATTTGGAGGCCGGTGTGAGTTCATGGAAAACTAACAGTGTCACATCAAACACATCACTACAACACATGCCCTTGGAGAGCACTCTTCACTCAATTTAATTCTAAATAATTGGAAATAAGAGAATACATTTTAAATTGCAGTTTTGTTTCAAATGCGTATTTTATTTCATTTTATTTTACTCTTCTATGTACTGGACCTACCACAAATAGAGTAATACTCTGTAATGTGGCTGAATAAATGAATATACTATCAGCATTGCATTCGTGCGGATTCGGGGCGGCTCGCTAGTCCATCATATGTCCATAATTTCGCCAATTCTATATTCAGCGGGATACGAATTCCACATTTAACCTAATTCACGAAATCATATCGCACAAATTTATCTCCAATTAAAATGCGGCATCCCACCCACGCATCACTAAATTGGGTTATTAGGATGGGAATAACCATACCTGAGAGTCTACTCGAAATTTTCTCGGATCGAGCGGCCTTTATATTTCATTCACCCTCCGCTAGTCTCGAGTAAATTATGAAACGACCTTTCCGAGTATGACGTTACATTTTAAACAATATACGTCGTGCGTAAATATATGGGTTAGTTTACTCACCAAGGACGAGCATGCTTTTAGTCTCTATGTCCTCGCTGTGGACGGTGGAAACAGAGCATGTGTAATTCCCCGAGAGATCGGGATCTGCTTTCAGGATATGCAGAGCCCTGTGAATACTGTTGGCATCCACGCTGGCCGCATACTCCAAATTCAGACGGTCCTTGAGGATTCCCAAGCCTTGCGGTCGCTTTTTCGCTCCTGGAATAATCCTTTATCGTAAATCATGAATTTGCATATTTTGTTTGATTTCATAAATTCACTTCCATACTGTTTTTCCCAACAATTCTCTGCTCTGATTTAAATGGAAAATAACCGAAGTAATATTAGTCGCTTGATACCACCTGTCAAAATTAATTCATTTTGAGAAAGGGTCAGAAACACGGTCATATATCAAAACTTCAGGAAAAGGTACACAACCAGGTATGATCCTAAGTTTCCAGTTCCAGTAATTGAGGATGAAAGGTGGATAAAAATGAATTCTGAAATTTGACTAATTCACCAGACAGCAAACGACCATCCAATGTATGGGTATACATTGGGTAGGCGTACGTTCTGAATTCTACGAACGATTTGATGTACGTCCATCAAAGACTTACATAACATATTCATCAAAGACATCCATGGGATATTCTTCATAGCAATCTTGTAATTGATTTTTTCGTATTGAAAATCATCTTCTGTATATAAGAGGAAGAGTAGAGATCAAAAAAACGGTATTGGCTAACCAATAACTTTTCCACAAACTTTCTTCCATGGATTCCAAAATATCTTGTGTGAGATGTCTCATCGAGATATGAGCAAAAAATTGCTGAAATGGTGAAGTGAGCACCTGCATAGATGGAGAACAAACAACAAAAATATAAATTGCTTTGACTATGTAATTTCAAACATTGAAATTATGAGATTTCAACAGAGATCTGTTGAAATCTCATGATATTCTAGTCATAAGTTTATAAGTATTGTGGTGAAAGTGACACTACACTACATATCATCCGTAATTTTCCGAAAGATCTGAATCCTATTTTAAATTTATGAGAAAAAAATCTGATGAAGCTGTTAACCACATACTCTGAATTTGAAGGGTCTTTGCAAATTTCCAAGCCTCGATCACCAGCTCTAGTTCCTGCTCTTCCATGATGGCGGACCATGCAGAGAAGAAGATCCCAACTCCTGAAGACTTCACAGGCTCCATCCGAAACATGTAGACACTCCAACCTCAAAAGTATTTGGCCTCCCTGTTGTCATGGGTTGTTGGGTCTTGAAGTCGAGTTGACACAGCTTTTTTCCAGTCCACTTCACTACTCCAAACAAGGATTGGAAGAGCAAGCAAGATCATTGCACCATCTCTGTTTTTTTCTCTGTGATTACCAGATCTGTCGAATACTTGCTGATTCTGATACTGCAGATACTGATACTTGCGGCGGAGAGAGTTTTTCACTGCTGTTACTTCGTGTGAGTAGCGTTGTTTCACCCCGAGGTCTCTCTGGCAATTAAATGGTGTAGGATGCTTCCATCTACAAGCTGCACATTCTCTCCGTAGTTCTCTTTTGAGATGGACCATTGCACATTTGTCTATTCCGAGCAGAAGAGAAGGAAACTGAGGGAATCTTCCCGAAATACACCCCTTCTGAATATGACGCACCCTGTTTGGACTCTAGTCTGGAGGTTTTTGAGCAAATGAAAGATGAGCTCATGCGATATTGTATCAAAAACCTTGCGTTTATCGATCCTAGCCGTAGAGAGGTTACGCTCATACTGTGTCGAATCCTGCATTATACATCTATCGACGAGCAGGTTTTCCTCATATCCAGCGACTCCTCTCTTCGACCATGTCGGCTCTTATATACCTTCGAATACTTGATCAACTGCGGTGAGTATTCGTGTGCATAAAATTCTCGTAATCAACTCACAACACGAATTTTAGCAAATTATAGATCTGTAATCCGCTTCCCAAAAAACAAATACGGAATTGGCTGATCTGTGTCCGGCCATGAGTTGCAAACTCTGGCTATATGGCGGTGGGTGCTTAGTAGTTTTTTCCATCAATAAGTGTTCAGCCCATCTGGGCCTGGAGCAGCAAAGTTTTTGGAACCTACAAGAGCTTTTCGAAGGGCATCTGGGGTTATCGGGTTGATGAACGCTTGAATTGAATTTTAGGTCAACTCTGGATGATTTCATATCATTTGGTGAAAAGCGCTCGTATTTATTTCATGTATCAACTTCATATGTCTAATATTTGGGATTATCTAACGATAAAAATGGAGTGTTCAGAATTAAATAGTACCTAGTTGATAAACAATTCACTCGTTCTTTCGATTCAAAGTCAGAAATGAAAATTAACTCAAAAAGAAGAAATTACGTAATGAACGAAATGTCATATAGAAATTCTTTTTTGTAACTTCTGGCTATATTTGAAAATGATGAAAAGGTAGCTAACTGAGAGATAGAGAAAGAAAGTGGTGTAATCCAAAAAATTTAAGAATTGTGAAGAACAATTGTTTCTTTCCTGATACGATATTTGTTTTGAAATGGAATTTTGAAAACAAATTATTTTCATATTTGGCTCAAACGTTATTCATTGAGTATGATTGTGGCGGTATTTTCAGAGATAAATCATCTCCAACCGAATATATTATTGATTCCAATACTAATATCGTGCCAGGAAATGAGAAAAGCATCATCAGCATTTTACAAAACTCACCTGGTATCCATTGGTACACCCATTTGCCGTTGAAAAACCACTTCACAACTAATTCATCATCCTTGTCCTCTAAAGTAAAGTCACAATCAAGAACCACAGGTTTTCCATAATGAATTACTTCCGGCACTTCAAGTTTATTTATTTTAACACTCTGACTAGATTTCAGCAAACCTGAAATAAAAATGAAATATTGTTAGTTTTATAGAAATGTGGGCTTTTATGGATTACGTTAGTTACGTCCTTCAAGGACATTTTCAAACAATTACAATAATTGCTTGAAAATGTCCTTATAGGACGAAACTGCAGTAACATTAGTTACGAATAAGAGTGGTAAAAACACATAGAAAGTTTTATTTCTCATTTTTCACAATAGTTTGTATAGTAATTTGAATCATCATGAATATTACCACCTGCCAATTTTCTATAACATTAATTACCTGAACTCTTCAGGAACAGCTCAAAGACTGGCAAAAAATGAATAACAATTTTCACATACTTCCAATATCTGTTCTTATCATATTTTCTCATTGAAAACTGAATTCAATAAAGTGGAAAAATTCAAATATATTCAATCAATGAGCAGTGATCACGAATGCTCTTCCTATTCTTTTGTAAAATGTTTTCCGCTTTGCCCGGAACTTGTAGAAACAATCTCTGAGTCTGGTATATTCAGTTCCAAAGAATATTACTGAGCATTATGCAACACTCAGTTTGGTGATGCTACTAATAATATCACACATTTTTTGAAAGGCAAAAGAATTGAACGTATTTTACAAAACCAAGGACAATTTGAGTAGAATAAACAAAAATAATGAAGATAAAACTTCGGTGGTGGATAGATCAAAAGTATACAAGTTGAATTGTAGTTCTTGTCCAACTACTATGTTGAACATCTTCGGCTGTCGTAGAGGATCCACTTTCCATCACACGTAAAAATCCGATTAAAAAATACTAACTTCAAAGTATGACAATTCCTGTCGATAGTTCAAATCGAGGGGTATTTTTCGAGCTTATCGACCTTTCCAATACGTTTTGAACCAACAAAACTTCAAGGAAGCTGACGCCCAGTTTTTCCACCATTCCACGCTCCGTTTGTGATAGGTCAATCTTCACCAGGATCCTCAAATCTTCGTCCTGGTTTACTGTAGGTCAACCACATCGGGGCCTTCTTCGAAGCTGAAATTCCCGGAAGGAAATTTCGCAAACCAACGTTCAACATTATCATGTTTTTTTTCAAAAACTACACCTCGCGATTTGGTCTCCACAAACTTTATTTGGAAAATATATCACAACATGTTCCGCTAGCGAAATTGCTATGGATTTCCATCAAGTAACGGCCAAATGAATCAAAAAAAAAAACATTACCATTGCCAAACGCCTAGGTGATTGGAATTCCTAGAGGAGACCAAAAATCGCTCAACGCCATTTTATAATAATGGGCTAAGAAGAGAAAAAATATGAAAATTTGGAAAAAATTAACAACATCAATATATAGAGTACAACATTGTCTAATGATCAGTATATACCACGACACAGTAGAATATATATGGAGATAAAAAAATACATGACATTTTAATGGACAAAACTTTCGAAACAACCCAGTTTGATAGTTCTGAATGAAAGATTTCCATCGATGAACAAATTGGGGATATTTATAGTATGGAAATGTACAAGTAAAGGAATTTCACATGTGAAATCAACAAACTGAGGAAGCAAGTCGAGGGGAATGGAATCCTATGAAGAGGTGTGAAATCTGCACCTTTCTCTCCATCCACAGTTACCAACCATATAATTCCAGGCAAATATCAGACCTAAAATAATATTTAACTTGCATTCCGCACGACTGAAACAATGCAAACTCTCCAATTTCGTCTGTTTTTCCTCTCTTTTCATGTTCATAAAATGTCTCCCTCGGGACAACTTGATTATCTTCATTTTCAATTATGAATCTCTTTGTCCCTACAAACCACATTACCCGGGTAAAGGTACCCAATCTCTGCTGCTGTATACAGAATACGTTACCGAATCTTTGTGGGGGTGATATTCCAAAAAGTAAAGAAATAATTCATTGTTTTTGTCTACCGCAGGCGGAAAATATTGTCGAGGGAGTGTTTAGGCTAATTCTTCACATCCCCCTACGTTTTGTTATAGCTTATCTGGCTTTCATTTTCCATACTTCATTCTTTCAAAGTACTTAAATATCATCCGCGTCATCCATTTTCGCTGTGATTTTTTTGGAATTGATGTTTCTGGAAAGTTTTATATAATTGTTTGGGAGATAGCGAATAACTTGCTATCAGGAAGCAAAGAAGAACTCTCCGAAAAGTTTTGTTGTAATAAGGTTTATTCGGGTTCGCATTTCATTTTTATCAATCATACAATTAATAATAATAATAATAATAATAATAATAAAAATAATGGTCTTCATTGAGTGAAATACAATGTAACATCCAGAAGGCGACGTTCAAAACTGCAGTGTAGAACACCACAGGTTTGTTCTACCACTTAACGTCCTATTGAAGTAATACACTAGCTTTCTCAAGTGTTCACATACTTAGGAAGCTTTTGTGTAGCGAAACACTATACTCAGCACACTCATTTTATTGTGAGATTTTCACTGGGCAGTTCAAGAAACCACAACACGTGTTTTGCTTTACACTAGCTTCCTCGTGTGTTTGTATATTCATAGCGAAACACTATACAAAAGCTTTCTAGCTTTGTACTTCGTTAGATATTATGGAGCAAAACACCATAAAAACGCTTCATCAGTTGAATAGTTCAACGCTGTACAATATATTCCTCAGTTGTTTGGCAAACCACTGTACAATTGTTTCCTTAGCTGCAAACTGATTGAGCTAGCTGCATACTAAGTGACCATTATGCAATAGCTCTCTCAGTTCATTTGAGAAATACTTCATAAAAGCTTACTGAGTGAGCTGTTGTGTGATTGACGCTATTGTATAGCTAATTACTATACAATAGATTTCTTAATTTTATACCTGACCACTGCACAAGAGCTTCCTCAGTTGTATAGGGAATCACAATACATAGCTTTCTTAGTTGCATACTAAGTGAGATATTGCATAGCGAAACACTATACAATAGGTTCCCCAAGTGTCAAACAGAACACGATATAATAACTCCTCTGGTTGCATATCGAGTGAGCTTCCATATAATAAAACACCATTCAAAAGCTTTCTTTATTGTAAAGCCCGACGCTATACAAAAACTACACATATTATATAGTGATAAGCTATACAATAGCTTCCTTTGTTGCATACTGAGTGAGCTATTGTGAAGCGGAACACTATACAATAGATCTTTCAGTTGCATATTCAGTTAGATATTGTATAACGAAATACTATATTATGGAAGCTTCATCAGTTGTATAGATGAACACTATAGAATAGCACCCCCAGTTGTAAAGCGAATCACTATATGATAATTTTGTCAGTTGCATATAGCTTTCCCAGTTGCATACTAAGTGAACTGTTGTATAGCGAAACACTGCAATAGCTTTTTTAGTTGTATAGTTGTTATAGCTCCATTTTTTGCATACTTAGTGAGCTGATGCTACAATAAAATAACTTTCTCTGTTGCATACAAGATGAACTGTTGTATAGCGGAACACTCTACAGTTGCATACCGAGTGAGCTATTGTATAGTGAAACAGTATATAAAAGCTTTATCAGTTACATACAAATTGAGCTGTTGTATATCAAGCTATAAAAGCTATAATAGTTTCATAGCTGAACAACTCACAATAGCTCCTTCAGTTGTATAGCGAAACACTTCACGAAAGCTTTCTCAGGTGTAGAAGAAAACACTATACAATAGCTTCCGTAGCTGCATACAAAGTGAGCCTTCGTATAGCGAAATACTTTACGAAAGCTTCCTCTGTTGTATAACTCAACAAAATATAATAACCTCCCCACTTTACAGTCACTATACAATAGCTTTCTTTATTGCATAGTGAGTTAGCTATTGAATAACGAAACACTATATTATAGCTTCCTCATTTGCTTACGCAGTTAGATATTATATAACGAAACACTATACGAGAGCCCCATTAGTTGTATAGCTGAACACTATATAATAGATTCGTTAGTTGCATAGCGAATCACAATACGATAGTTTTCTCAGTTGAATACTCAGTGAGCTGTTGTATGGCGGAATACCATATAATAGTTTTCTACGGTAAATTGATGGATGTAGCCGTGACTACGTGGTAGGAGATCATAATGAAAAGAGAAATGGAAATTTCTATGTTTTTAACCACTTTTATTTGTAACCAACGTTACTGCAGTTTCGTCCTATATGGACATTCTCAAACTTATACAATCAACTCTTATTTATTGTATAAGTTTGAGAATGTCCATTCTCAAACTTATACAATAAACTCTTATTTATTGTATAAGTTTGAGAATGTCCATATAGGAGGAAACTGACGAAATAAATAAGAGTTCATTGTATAAGTTTGAGAATGTCAATATAGGACGAAACTGCCATATCGTTAGTTACAAATGGAAGTGGTAAAAAACATAGAAATTTTCATTTCTCTTTTCGTCCTCTACGTTGTTTAGCGAAACACTTTACAATAGCTTCCTCAGTTGCATACAAATTGAGCTATTGTGTACCAAAAAATTATACAATAGTTTCTTTTGTATATGAACAGTTGAAGAAGCTATTGTATAGTAAAACACCTGAAGAGGTTTTGGAAAGTGTTTCATCACATCAATCAATTATATGAAATAACATATAACATATGTACAGTCTGTCTTCTACTCTGTACACTCATTTTGAAGGCAGGCAAACCATCAATTCGAACTATTCATTACAAACACGGTTTTTTTTTCAAATTCGGTATCCAAATACCAAAGAAGATCAAAGAAAACTATTTGTGTGGTCTGGAAAATTTTCAAATCGAAATTATTCCATATTGTACAATTACTACGAACTTTTTCATCATCTCAACTACACTATATTCATCCAACTAACTCATATTCACGAATTCTATATAGCTCACTATTCCAAATGAATATTTCCAAGAGCATTTCCAATTGTACCATCACATTTATCAACATCAACAACTCTCTTCGGATTTTTTACTCATCAATCCGCTTCAATTCCTTTGGTGAAATAGCCTAATTACTTGTTAAAATTTCGAAACCAACTTCCAAACCAGGTGCAGGTCGTAATGACTCTATTTTCCATTCTCTCTTCCTATTGTTCTCAACAAAAAAAAAATGAATCAGGAAATTACTGGTAGATTCAAACAACCGCAGGTTTTTTTCGACAACACGTCTCAAAGGGTTTACTTGTCAGAAAACTCTGGTCAGAATAATGATAAAAACGGTTTTTTCTGCAAAAATGCATCCTTTTAAAGACTTGTTGATTTCAATATTGTAATATGTAAGCTATAACTGATCCACTTCTTGAACTATACAAGATGAACTTGAATACAAGATTTGCAATTTATTGTTTGTGTCATTGTTTCTACTGATTCATTTCCAGATCTAGTATCGTATCACAGAGGTTAGTACTCCTATAGTGCTTTAGTGTCCATATAAGGAGTTGGTGATTAGTTTAACTCATTTGTCAGCTTACCTGCGATTCTTCAACTGGTAGTTTATGAAATTTGACGTTATATACTAATCACTTCTTTCCATTATGAAATATATGCCAGGAAAAGGACTGTTGTCCATTTCGTATCCTGAACGGGCTGGAGAGAAATATTTTATTCATGACTTTACTTACTTCACAGTGGAATTCTTCAGCGGAGTCTTTTGCCGACGAAATGTCATAAAGCTTAATTTGGAAATATCGCCACAGCAGGAACATTTGGGACTTTTACAATTCAGCGAGTGTCATCAGGTCTTCGTGCATTATTAACCGACTGTTTGAGCGTCTACTGCAGAGAGGCAGTATGAATAACTAAAGGAACAAACGACTTGGAAGTGCCGTTTGAGATTTTTTTTGTATAAAGAATGTTATAGGGCTTGAAAGTTCGTAGGCTGACATGGATTTTTTTATGAAATTTGATTAATTTACACAGGTCTGCGATAAAAAAATTGTAGGATATTCAACTAGTGATTTTAACAGTATTTTGTTTGCAGATTACGGAAAGAATAGTAAAAAAATTCTATCACCTATATATAAGTCACAAATTCCACCTGCAATTTTCCTAATGAAAGGGTTTTTAGGTTCGGTATGGTTCGGTATGGGTTCGATGTTTCTGTATTAAATAGCCTGTATAAGTATTAAATTGAGTATGAATTATGGAGCTTTTATGATGAACAAGCTACTACACAATGTGAGTGTATATCTAGGATAAAATACGGTTTTAATCTATTTATTTCAATAACAAAACGAATCTAAACTGGGAAAATCCAGTTCCTACTGAAACAAGGCATGTAGTAGCTCAGCTACTCTGATCATAAGTGGACCATTTGTGGAGACTTGAAAGTTATTTCAATGTTACAAGGTCAACAAAGTGGTTACCCTAAGTTTCCATGTTTCCTATGCCTATTATGCCTGTAATTCATTCATAACAGGCTTTCTTGGAAACAAAAAGGACCCAAACTACGACTCTTTGGTTGCTGAATTGATACAAAACTACAAAATGTTGGGCTGCAACTTGAGTGTCAAAGTCCATTTTCTTCACCCACATCTAGACTACTTTCCCGAAAATCTAGGGAATGTAAGTGAGGAAAAAGGAGAATGGTTCCAACAAGACATAAAAGAAATGGAACACAGATACCAAGGTCGGTGGAATTTTAACACGAT
>WOGO01003880.1:0-13817 GCA_015342085.1 Leptinotarsa defecta | reverse complement strand
GGTTAACGGAAAAACATATTTTAAACAGATTTTTTAAACTCTGTGGATGAGTTTTTCCTTGAATCCTAATTTGCTTATTAACTTTGTTTTGTTTAATATTGACTTTTTTATGTTTGTTTACCCTGTTGAATAAGCCAGTATTTTATGAAGTTAAGTTTTTTTTGTCTAAAGTGATTGCGAAGGAAAACTGATTCAATAAATGTGTGATTGATGGACACATTAGTTTAAAATCTGTTTTTCCGTTAACCAGCTGTCGCACCCCTACGAACCCTCAGACTCAACCCTCAGAAGTCGAAACTTGTGCAAGCTGAGGATTAACGAGGTCTTGCCTTTTAACGTATGATTAATACATTAAAATTTCTGAGATAAACATTATTATGAATGCCTGTTCTAAAACAACTCATCATATTTGTAGCGATTTTAGTTTTCAATAAGAACTTAGTAAACAAACACAAAGAGTGAAATTTAAAAGTTTCATTCATTGGAAGCCACTTTAAACCTATTAATTTATATGATAAATGATCATAGTTCCTGATACCAAATATTAATCGAGCGCATGATTTTGAACTCAAACTCTGTTGCATGTTTTTTGATCCCAATAAAAGCTGTGGACAGACGAAGAAAATTACCATCATTTGTAGAAAATCACAGTTATATAATTCAATGTCCTACACCGCATTAGATTGAACTGAACTTGCCATTGTTAGAGTTGTTGATAATTTTGTTGTTAAGAAACAAACACTGACTTGCTACAAAATAATAAGTTTCTCTTCTTCCAAATCATTTATCGGAGAATGCACATTAAAACAAGAATGGAAAATTAAAATATATTCAAAAAATAGACTCAATTACATTGGTTTCAAATAAAATGTCACATTGGAATGATAAATCTGAATTGTGCACAAAGTTAAATGCTAAATTTTCTGGACATGACTATACTAGGGTAATTTTCAAATACCTACCTAGTCGTATTTCACAATAATATACAAATTCAATTAAAACCACATAGTTGTATTGCACAAAACAATTGTTGAAAATATATTAACAGATATCTTTGAGTAATTACAATATAATATTTTATGCCATACGAATAGATTGGATTATTTGGAAGACGGCTGATCCACAAACTACGAAAACGAAAAGAGCCAATAGCCACGGCCCTACAGCAGGACCATCCTGACTTGGTTTCTGAAAAAAAAGATTGGAATTGATATTAATAACCTACTTCAAATTAAGTTAATTTTTGCTGAGTGATATGAAATCTCTTGTGCAGATGATCCGAGTCAAAATATGAAGTAACCCTACATATTTCAGTACAATTCCACAGACCAAGACTTCTGGGTACACGTTTTACCAACCAAGTTAGACTCATCACGATATGAACTAGGGACATATATGTGACAATTTCAAAATGGTATTCCAGTTGTAGCAGTTTACATAGGATTATTCAAAATATGTGGAACACAATATATTTAACCATGATAATGAAACAATTCTCACACTAATAACATGTCAGTGTATTAAGAAGTTTTTGTGTTTCCCATATGATAAAATGACAAGTGTGTGTAATATATTTTAAATATGAATAAAAATTCTAATTAACTTGTGATATGGAACTTCAAAAATATGTGACAAGCATATTGAACCCTGATAATGTGTGTAATGAAACATTATTTTCATCAATTTATGAAATTCAAAATAATCAATATGAAATAAAGACTACAATTGTTTGAATATTAAAATAGTCCATTTCCTTTATTGTCTTGATGTACCTGTAGGTGGATATCATACTACAGAATATTATTGCAGGACATCAAAAAACATGGACATAAACATTATACCATATGGACAGTGAAAAGCATGCAAAAACAAGCTAATTAGAATCAGATTGTTATAAATAAAAGATCCCATATACAAGACAAAAAGTTGCACTGAATCAAATCATAATCCAATAGGCATGCAGTTTGTAATGTGAAAAACATAACATCAGGTAACAACAAAACAATACACATTGCAATAGGGTTAGGTTACTTACAGTTGATTTCGGAACATTTCCTCTCAGGGTCACATTCTTCATAGCTTTCTCGTTGGCAATGCGCATCCTTTGTTTTGGAGCCATTTTCAGTAAATAATGTAAAATTCAAAGAGAAATGAAAAATAGAAAAGTCCAATTTGCTGGTCCGACAAACGTCTACCGTTTTGACACCGTGACACGTCTTAAAGTGACAAAATTTTATAGACCAATCGACTTCCACCCTTCCACCACAGAATCATCTACGTTCCACGTCAGTAGAATAGAGGGAGAACGCGACGTTGCCATACAAATATCAGTTTTATTGTTTGGAAACTTTGGAGTGTCCATCAATTTACGATATCTAATTTCATGAAAATACAACTCAATAGAAAGTCATGAAAAGTCAATTGATATAAAGAAAAAGTTTCCTAATATTACTGTGAATTAATTGTTCGAAAGGTTACGGTGGATGTAATTTACTATTTCGAGTGGACATCTAGGTTTTATATTTTGAACGTCAAATACAAAAAAATATATCGAATTTATCTCATTTAATCGTTGTCTCTAATATAAGTTGTTTTGTTTAACTTAATTTCATAGTTATAAAAGTTTAGGTCAATCACTACTCGTTTTCTCTTCATACCTGTTGTAGAGTAGTGGAAAAATGAGTTCTAAGGAGATAACATTAGATAATACGTTAGGGAAGAGACTCTATCTGGCGTCCCTTTGATACTGAGAAGTTTCTGCGACCTATGATCTGTGTTTAATGTTTCTTGTCAATTTAACGGTAAATTCAAAATATTTCAATCTTATCGGATTTGTAATTTTATTACAGGATTGTGTCTTTGACACCTTAGTTTACAGTAGTCGCGTGATATCGCTCGCGGCGAATAGCCCCTAAACTAAGACATGCCCATCACGTCACACTTGAGTCAAAGAAAACCGGAACCAGTTTACATTTCTTCCCGATATATTTTATTAATGTCCAAAAGACATAGACATCGTTGACAGGTCATGCTTGAAGCTGTATCTAGAATATTTGATATAATATTCGATTATTAGAAATGAACTATTGAGAATTATCAGAAACTGTTTATATATCTCCTTTATGTCTATGAGTTATCGTCTGAAAGACACCCACCTTTGTTAGTTTTGTGGACATCCATTTCATATCTACAGGAATATTATTATTCATTCTAATCTTGGAGAAATAACTTAATCTTTGGAAACGAAAGAATGTATTTATTCACATATGTTTATTTATATGAATTGTATACTACTAACTTAATTTTAATTAATATTGTTAATGCAATTACCTATAAATCAGTGTATCCTGGATACTTTATTTTTAGTATTTGTATTATTCATGGAATTTTAACGATAAAATCATTTATAAACAGTAGCTATTAGTGAATATTATTACAGTAGAATCAAAGCAAACGCTTATAATTCAATAATAACAACAAGAATAGGTCTCCTAAATGAATACTAATTAGATATTTTATGAACAACAGGGTTATCATTAAAAGTAACCGATCTGTTTGCTCTAGATCTATAATTGACATTTGTAGAAAAAGGCACAATTCTATTGGATATAATCGATAGTCTTCTCAGACTATTCCGAAAACTAGCCATCCTTGAAAAATTGGCCTGGGAAATCAAATTAACCATGTAATTATTTTCCAGAAGGGATAGAACTATTTCTGGAATTTTCGGAGCATCAGTATCTGGGTTATCCTCAAGCCATTTGATCATCTTCTTCATAACTTCAACTTGTTGATCGGATGAAACCTAAAAGAATAAATATCATATCATAAATTTTTGGTAAATATTCGTTTTGAGGGCCCCCGGCGATTTTGAAAAAAAGTTCAAGTGTACTTACGTATTTTGATGCGTAGTTTATGAAAGAAAAAAGCGGCGCCCTCCCTTATTTACAAAGCTACAACCCTTGAAAGTTCAGAAAAGGGCAACTTTTCAGTCTTCTTTTTTATAAGATAAACTATCTAAAAACTCAAGCATTTATTGACTAGGTCACCTTTACACCTTATTCCTCCTTCCTTGACACTTTTCACTTCAACAATCAACATTTTTCCAATAAAAATGTAAAAAAATGTACGGAACTGGTATATATTTCTGTGTTTTACGTTTTTAAGGTAAGGCAGAGTTGGTACGACTGGTGCAAGCTTTTGTTTTTAAATTGAGTTTTTTATAAGAAAAATGTTGACTGTTGGATTGAGAAGTGTCAATTAAGGAGGATTGCGGTGTAAAGGTGACCTAGTGAATAAATGCTTGTGTTTTAAATAGTTTATCATGTGAAAAAAAAGCTGAAAAGTTGCCCCCATCCTGAACTTTGAAGGGCCGTAACTTCGAAAATAAGGGAGAGAGGGTTTTTTCTTTCGGATTCGTAATTTACGCATCAAAATACGTAAGTACACCCAAGAATTTTCTCAAAATCGCCGGGTTCTATCAAAACGAATATTTACAAAATCCTACTCTTCGAAAGTATGTTTGTATGTACTTTCGCACTTGAAATATATATGTAAGCTTTTCTCATTTTGAAGTTAGAAGTTTATTTCGTAATATATTGATACATAATAATGATGCTGTGTTACATAGAAGAAATAAAGTTTCAACCCATAATTATGAATGTCAGAGAGAATGAATCACAAAACTCGTTATATCCAAGTGATCATTGTTCAAAAGGAAGCGGTTACTTAGTAATACGGAACAAGTTTTATATATTCCTATTGAGATTTACATCAGTCTGCTTCTCAGAAACAAGCATCGTCTGTTGTTATTTTATATTGTCCTCTATTACACTTAAAAAAAACGCACTACTCTGCTCGATCGGGTCTTTGAATAAACGAACAAACCTATAGAGAACGCAGGACCGGTTTCCTGATTTTGACTATCACTTCATTTTCAAAATGATTAAAAATGTCACCTACTTATTTTTGGTACTTTTATTCGTTGTGAATCATAAAGAAACTCATTGAAAGAACGAATTAATAAATTAAATACCGAAATATATTTATTGTTCAGTTCACTGAGGTGATTTATATCTATGACTTCAAATTTGACAATTCTCTTTCTTATAGTAATTAATGGACAAAGCACTAGTTTGTCATTGATATCTATCCAATTTAAGATTTATGTTGATGAATTTTCGCGTATTCAAAGTGGAAATATCATCGGGTTGAAGTCATTATATATATTTATTGTTTCAAAATAATTTTTTTTTCAATGTCTGATGACTCTAATGAATGAAGGAACTTCTAAATATTCCAGTAAGGTGGCGAATGTTTTGTTTTCTATACAAATATCATTTGTAACTGTTGTATTTAGTGTTTAATGGCGTCTAGACTTATTTTAACAGTCGATTCAAATCAAATCGAAATAATTTACCTATTTTCTCAAAATGACTGTAGAAAGTCCTGTGGACACATAAGAGATTATTTACTTGAGGTACAAATGGATTATGAAATTTTGACATCCCAAGGAAAATGGTGGCTTTTTGAGTATGCATCAGGGACATCACTCGATGTTTATAATCTCCGACAATTTACAAATCGATGGTCTTCGTCCTAATAAGTTCTAAACACTTTATTAATTGTGCCCTAGATACATGAAAAACTATGTTCTATCAAAGTGAAACTATATATACCTTCGACAAGGAATTTCGAATTTGCAACTCTTGTTTTGTTGATAACCAGACAAAAGTCATCCTCTTACTACATAACCAAGTGTAGTTGGATCTTTCAAATAATATTTCTGTCTGTTTGATTTGTTGAATCTTCATTAACCATTGCACCTGCAAAATATGAATTGAAACTATATTATTGAAAACAAAATTGAACTAAGATTGCTGTAAAAATTATTCACAATTTTTAGTTTGGGGCTTAAGAAATGTGTACACAAAATTAGTTTCTACAGATCAGTTTAGAAATATTCAAAAAAATAGTCGTAATTTACATAACAAGCCCGGAAAATACTCTAAGAAAGTGTTTTAGGACGTGTCGCGTACATTATTTTTTCAGCAATCGTGTAGAATAATAAATCAATGAGCCACATTTCTTCATTATATTTCTTTGTAGAACAAAATTTCAAACATTATAAATTTAAAAATTCTGCGATTCTTGATTCCCACAACTGTGGATACCGAAACGGTAAATATTGCCTATGCACCAGTGGTTTTATCCCATTGAATTTGAATATTGAGGAATGAACAGAATTAGATACTTGGTGGATAGTTGAATAAACAATGAGCTGGCAAAAAAATGTATTGCAATTTTCTTCTTCATTGTGCTTTTGTGTCAGAGCTATTGTCGAGGTTTGTTGACCGTGGTTTTCAGGCTTTAATGTTGGACGTTTCGTCTACGATTGCGGTAGATATTGGTTGCGATGAGGCATCGGACGAAGTGCTGTGGTTTTCCTTACAGCAGATACTGTATGTGGATTGTTAACTTCTTTCCAAGATGTAAGAACCTTGATAATTTTCAAAATTGAAGCCTTTATAGTCCTGCTGTAATGTACAGATTTTGAATAGGGCAAATATAAGTAAGCAGAGCCGATGACATCTTCGCGACCGAGTTTTTGTCGATATACAGTGTCATTCCCAAAGTATGCACCATATGGGAAATTTATTTATTGAGGATTTTTCAACAAAAAGTCATTTCTGATAAAAGTTTGTGCATCCCTTAAAACTGAACATGCACCAACGAAATGCAGTAGAACACACGTAATTTACGATGAGCCTTTAAATATTTGATTTTGAGACAAGAGTAAAGTACTCTTATTTTGAAAAAAATCTGGAAATGTTATTTAGAAAAGTTGTTAAGCATTGAAAAATACATCTAGATTTAAAGTCATGGCCATCTAAGTGAAGTTTAATTTTTTTCAACCAATTTTTTAAAATAGGGACTACGAAAAGAAAAATTTGCTAAAACGATAAATAGACAGCATCCTGTATAAGACGATTTATTTTAAAATCCTGTAATATCACGAATTACACAACTATGGTGTTAACCAGGGTCAATTTTTTTGAAGAGTAAAATAATTTTCGAAGTTTTTGGTGCAAAATTACTCAAAATTATACAGTACTGTGACAAGAACTTGATATTTAATAATATCAAATCACAAAACATCAAAATAAAATAGGTATTCCGGAACAAACTCGTTGATTTTCTGGAGATTCTCCAGAATAACCTCCAGGAACTTCCCAAAGGCGAAAACCCACCAAAAAAGACTGTATGGTGGTCAGCGGCAGACCGTTACGTTCTTCTCAGCAAATTGACAAAATTGGGACTCTCTCAACAACTGCTTACTCTAATTGAATCATATCTAGTTAACAGAAAACAACTAGTCGAATATAAATCATTCAAATCGGCCCAATACGTAGTTACATCTGGGGTACCACAAGGTTCTAATCTTGGACCTCTTTAATTTTTAATTTTAATATTCCTAGCCTACTATTTGCAGACGATCTGAAACTGTATTATAAAATCGACGACATTACTGACTACCAACGTGTACAACATGAATTAGGTGTAATCAAACTTTGCTATAATAATAATCGTCTACAACTGACCGTATCCAAATGTAAAATAATATCATTTACAACAAAAAAGCGAACTTTAATGTACAATTATTCAATCAACAATACTACAATCAACCGCTTACATGAGATAAAAGATCTTAGTATAACATACGATAGTAAATAAACATTTACAACACATAAGGAATATGACTGCTGATGAAAATAGGATGCTTATATTCATTTACAGAAATGGCAAAAACTTCAAAAGTATTGCCACCTTAAAATTGCAATATTTTGCGTATGCCAGATCTAAGTTAGAGAGAGACTACCAAAAAACATCAATTGAGAGCGTGGAAAGGAAGTTCCTAAAATACTTATGTCTAAGAGGCATCGATCATAACATTTTATTGACACGATTTGATATGATATCTTTGGAAAATATGTATATATATCTTGGTATAAAATTCCTACATAAATTACTAAACAACAATATTAACAGTACGATTCTTTTACCCGAGATCAATTTCTTAGTACCAAGAAGTGAAGGTCGACACAATCTGAAATTCTATTGCGAAGCATCACGCATAAATGTTTTGCTACGATCACCATTGAATTTTATGTGCAGTAGCTTCAATAAAATCTGTGAACACTGCGATAATCATTTCGAATCACTGAACGCCTTGGTATCATGTATCCACAATCACTTTTAATAATACTATAAATAACATTTGAGTCAGTACTGCTACATTGCATGATTTGTAACTTTTCGTGTTATATACTCAATTTTTCATTCCTCTTTTGAAACTCTACTTATACGAATATTTTATATAGACTTTGTTTTAGAATTTACTTTTATACATTTCTGTATTCCATTATTTTCAATATTTATTTCATATATACTCTGTAATAATAGCATTTCCAGTAACTGGGTACTCCTGATCTTTTCAAGCACTTTGATAACTTTCTCACCGGTAGACCTTCGCCAATCAGGACCAGAAAATAAACTCAAAATATATAGTTTAAATACATACATACATATCATATCAAAAAGTGATTACTTTGAATGGATTTTGCATTTGTAAAAACATTATTCTTATATAATATTTATATTCATATGAAATCAAATATCAGTGTTATTTATTTTTATTTTTTTATTTATTGAAAATATTATTATTATTATCAGTTTATATATTTCTTGAATTTGTCGTTACATGCTATATTTATTTTTATTGAAGTCACAGATGATTTTCTCTTTAGAAAATTCATCTGAATTAAATTTTTAAAAACTCAACAACAAAAAATATAAAACAACATTACCAAAAGTAAAAAGCTCACCTGCGCTATAAACTGCGAGCTCATATCTTCTACACTCACTAACCAATAACACCTTCTGCCAATACAATAAAAAACTCATAAATTAGGGAACACGTTAAGAGATAAACAAATACTGATAAATTAAATGGCACATAACTGTTCAAATAATTTTTCCAATATCGGATTAATTAACTTTTTATTAATAGGAGTATAATCTGCATGATCGAAAAACGGTTTAATGAAAGATAAAGTTTATTAGTGAAATAACTACTAATATACAGGGTCATGTGGAGTAGAGTTATACCGAATTTGCTTTTGACTAGAGATTGTATATAAAAAAAGGAAGGAGCAAAGCCTCTTAAGTATGAACGACGTTAATCCCTGTCGAGAGTACGTAAAGAACGATAGTCTGTAGGTTGACGTAGATGGTTTGTTCGACACTCTCAATCGGCCGCTGTGTGAACCACAAAACCGTTTAGAATGATCGAAAAGTGAAGTTGCGAGGGTTAGCTAACATCGTGAAGATATCAAAAGAACGTGTTGGCTTTACATTGCATGAGCATTAGAGTATCTGTAGAGTAGGGAGGTTGAGCGTAGACTCACAGCACTTAGGCTACATGTGACCCATTGTACATCCTCCCGTAGAGTTGTTCTCCTAGGTCATCGTCCATCCTGTTCGTTCCAGGAAGGTGAACAGGTCACTAGGAGACATCTCCTTATTATTGGCCGAACACACACTCTCTTTGGCAACCTTCAGGTGTTTCACGGTGGAGGTGCACAAGTGAGGGAGCTTTCCTGCAGGCGCAGCCTGTTCCTAGCCTTTATTCAAGGCACCCGCCACAGGAAGTGCCCTTGCTGTTGGAGGTGATCTGCTATGTCTAGCCCCATTCCAAGTGGTAGATTGGGGTGGACATTTCTGTTCATCCCCAACCACTGCCTTAGCTTTAGGTGAGCACTTCTGTCCAGCCTCGGGATTGTTTCATTCATGTGTGTTCCAACGAGTAGCAAGGGAAGAGTAGTTAGTTAGGGAAGCTATAGATTATGCTGTAGATGACCCCACCAGATATAGAAGGCCCGACACTCTGTCGAATGAAGCCCTCATGTCCCCCGTTGAAGGAATAATAGATTTTTCATCCATCCCACCCCAACATGTAGGGGTACCCCGTGAAGGGCGGAACTGATGTGTCTGAGGACTTCAAACTGCCAATATCCCCTCAGTCATGAACCCATTTGTCCTTCTTCGACAAAGGGTAAGGGAGCTGGGCTCCAACCTGAATGAACTCAAGACGACGTGCAGGGAAGAGTTGGTCACCTCTGGCAGAGCCCCGCATTATCAGAGGAAGGCTGATTACAATGAGGTTCCGCCCAGTTCCCCAAGGAGATCGTTCGTGACCGCATATCATCCTGCGGCCATTCAGCTGTCGGCACGATACACCTTAGCTTGGGTAGGCTGGTCCACGGTGTCATGTTTTGCAAAGGCTTTTGGGGAGTTTTAGTTTCCCTCGCCCTACTTATTTCTGCCACTGACCAGGAGTCCGGCGATCCCGTTCGTAGGGCCATATTGGTTTCCCGGCCAGGGCCTCCAGTCCCCTGGCCGTTGCCCTATCCGGCACCTGGGGAATTTTTGTCGATTTGTGACAATGGATGAAACATGGATCCATCACTTCGCTCCGGAATCAAAACAATCGTCATCTGAGTGAAAAGCAACTGGTGAACACCGTCCAAAGCGCCCGAAAGCACAACAACCGGCTGGAAAGGTTATGGCCTCAATGTTTTGGGATGTGCGTGTAACATTCATCGACTATCTTGAGAAGGTGAATATTATCAACAGTGAAAAGTGAAGTGGCATGAGTTGCTGACATTGTAAATATATCAAAAGAACGTGTTGGCTTTATATTGTATGAGAATTTGACTATGGAAAACTCTGTTCAAAGTGGGTCCGGGCGAGCTCACTGTTGACCAAAAACAAGAACGTCTTGATGATTCTGAGAAGTGTTTGGCCATGTTTTAACATAACAAACCAGAATTTTAGCGTCGGTATATGACAATTGATGAAACATGGATCCATTACTTCACTCAAGAATCAAAACGATCGTCATCTGAGTGGAAAGCAAAACTGGTGGGTTAGCTGTCCTTGTTCATCTTGCACTGCCTGAACCACTGTGCATGCTGTTTTTGACGAGTGCATTGGTTTGGGATGTGGGGGTTCAGCAAACCGGCCATCGGATGCCTGCCTCCACGGAGCCCCGCTGAATACGGGAATAACAGAATCAAGCCACCCAACGGTGGCTTAATCCTAAGGTGTGTGTATCCGTGCCGAGAGGATGAATGATACTGAGCCTATCAGCTATCTCTACGGAACGTTCGAGATACCGGACGCCCTCTCGTCGTAGCATCGCCTTGTCACGATAATGCGGGGCTCTGCCGTGATTGACCTTCTTTCCCTAACTACTCGTGGGACTTTTATGGTCAGAGTAAACTTAAAAATTCTTTCTGACGCTGAGTCTACAGAGGAGATGGATGTCGAGTTTACGACTCCAACTGACCTCCCTGTAAATTTAGATCAGAAGCGACAGCTTCTCAACTCTCGAACTCCTGATCCAATAACTGAACCTAAAAAAAAGGAGCAGGTTAGCAAGCGTTTTAACTCAAGTGCTGATTCACCAGAACCAAAGGCGATAAAGCCCTGCACGGTTGAATCTAAGGCTGGCGTGCAAAAATCCTCATATGGGAAGGTTTCGCGGGTATCAAGGTGGGAATCTTGCACCTTGACTATCCGACTACCTCATTATCGATGAACCAGCAGAGCATATACTTCGTGCCTGCCCCGCTGGGGCCCAATCAGGTTTTAAGAGTTCGGCAGAGCCGTACTATATCGTGTTGGTTAAGAACGAATGTTATATTTACTTCTAGTTTCTTTTTTTAATTTTTTCCTTCCTATCCAAAATTACAAAATACACCTTTCAATTCACCTTTCAAAATGCGGGACCCTCGCAGACTATATTGAATTTGAATGACCGCCGATTAAAAGTAGTTTGCGGGTGCCTTGTGAATTCACTTAAACAAACCAGATTTAACCTTCTTTCCTACCCCATCCTTCCTTTCCTTTCCTGGCAAGACACGACTCTCAACTCCCCGTTGGTTCTTGCTGGGCAATAAAATTTACTTTTAAACCTGTTTTTATAAGCATATTTAAGTAATTGTGCTTATAAAATATTTGTAGCAATTTTTAACAAACCTGTTATATTAGAAGAGAAAAGTATTATTTATTGACTGAGAAGAGTTCTGCTATATTAAATAACTAATGGTTATTTATATTAAGACTAATGGTCAGTTTTATACGTATAATTTTCGGCAATACACAATTATTCTTTGCATTTATGTAAATATCACGTACTTTGCTTTAAATAGGTGCGGTACCCCAAAAAATTTTCGCGCCTCCGGCGGGCTTTTCTGTGTGTATATACCTAGACTTTATGACTTCAGCTTCCCCTGTTCTCCAATGCACGAGTCGTCACTGATTTCAAGATTCCTGGATATGGTCATAAAAAAATTTTCTCTGAAAAATTGATCCATACATTACCCAAACATCGGTTCACTGCGCAAATTCTGCGATATCTCGCAAAGATAATCCTTCCAAATATGTTAACTAGATAAATATTGAGAACCGGAAGGCGGGGTCAACTGTTATTGGCGCTAGTAGACCCCCTGCAGGCCAATCGTACTTCCGGTTCTCTCAAACATTTCGCGCATCCCGTCCTGCTGCACCTCCAGAAAGGATTCGCTCCTGCCGTAATGCGATAATTGAACGCAGGAATCAACTGGATGCCGTTTTGTTCATATACCCGCGTCGGTGTAGAGTAATTATCAATTTTCGTAAAAGATACTTTTTGGCTTTCTATTTCTTCATCTTTATACAGAAAAATGTAGGAAACTCTTCACAAAGATATGTAGATCATGCAAATAAGTAACTTTCAGACACTATTTTCTTATAAACATTGAATGACACGAAAGAAAAACATTTTTCCCTATTTCGTTTGTATATTATAGCATTCATTATGGAATTGAATCAGATATCATTCATAGGATTGCTACACAATATAGTGTATGAAAGCGGTAAAATTTCACTCACAAGGAACACTGCCATCCTCAGTGGAGGCCATCCGATGTTTCGGAATAAGATTATTGCATCTTTAGGACCAATTCCTTGAATGAATATTTAATTCCTTGTATTTATTTGTACAATATGAGTATGGTAACTATTTTCCTGTAATATAAATTGAAATTTAATCCAGACTGTAGCATATTGTTTCAAATGTTTCTATTTATGTGAGTATGTATATAATATGAACTTTTCATAACTATATGTAACTTATTCCATCAGTTCGGACTTCCATTGTCTAATATAATATAAATTGATTCGAAATCCCTGAAAAAAATTTAAAAAATGAAAAGATTAACCAAAAATAACAATTTTATTAAACAAAACACTGAAATTACAAAGAAATAACATACAAACTACAAGAATTACTAGGATGCTGTGTACGAAACTGCTACTTCCAAATAAAGGACGAATTCTTCACGCGAGATAAGGGACTACCAATGGGATCGCCACTTTCACCGGTTATAGCTAATATATATATATGGAGTGGTTTGAAACTCTGGTCATTGAAGAAGCCTCGAGTCTGGTTGAGATACGTAGACGATACACTTTCCTGAATGGAGAAGAAAGTCCACAACGAATTGCTTTCTTAGACGTATTGGTGAAGAGGACCGACACTTAATGGGAAACATCTTTATATCGAAAACCCACTCACACAGGATAATATCTGAACCAGAAATCCAACCACCATCATTCGACTAAGAGAGGAATCATCAAGACTCTACTAGACCGTGCTTTCGGGCTTTGTAATACAAAGGAAGGTCTCGAAAAGGAACTAGGCATCATTAAAA
>WOGO01003879.1:0-13817 GCA_015342085.1 Leptinotarsa defecta | reverse complement strand
GTGCACGATGCACTTTCTTCACCGAGCATGAATTTTAATGATAAAATTCAATAATTTGCAAGCATTGTTCATTCGTAAGTCGATTCATGGTTAAATTATAGACCAAACTGAACAAGTTTAACGATGACACAAGACACGATTCACGCGTGATCTGTCAAAACAGTGTTGCCAAAGAGATACCAGCAAAAAAATCAGTTATTATTTTTGGTGTTTGATTGATTTGTTAATTTCCATGGCTTCCAACAAATTCATGTGTAGGATTTTGAGGTTATCTTTACTTAACTTGTGTTTTGATTCTGGCAGATGTTCATACATTGTAGATTTTTTGTCCAAACAGACGTGTTCACGGAGCCTTACGTCAAAATTTCTACCAGTTTGGCCTATATATTTGTTGGAAGCCATGAAAATCAACAAATCAATTAAAAACCAGAAATGCCCCTTAACGAGCAACTGGCGTTATGTAAGTCTCCACGAATAAATTGTTTAACAATCCCTATAATCTTCAGTGTTGAATTTTAAAGTTGGCATCCTAGTTCGTTCAACTAGATACCTGTCTTTCCATCCTACCTGAAAACTCGCGATATAACCGAGTTTTCAAATTTATCATTTCAGTTTTATACTTGATAATGTGGTTAAACCTGAAACCGGTCGTATAAAAAAATCAACCAGTGGTGATTAAACAAAAGTGTTTTCATTCATTTCATTAAAGTGATCATGAAGTACCAAAAAATAAACGATTCATCAATCACACATATTACTCACAGTATTTTTCAGCGCAATTTTCTAAACTACTGTCTTGATCGGAATCCTTGGTTGAGAACTTGTGGCCCTTATGATAAGATAAAGAGTCCCCAATATTTCCATTATAACCGTCTAAACCAGTCAGCTCATAACCACCAGTTTCGGGTCCAATTCCAAAAGTTTGGTAATTACCTGTTGCTTTGGTCCCTCCTACGGTTACTAGCTCTACAAGAAGCTGTCCTTCCGGTTCTATAAGTGAAAACAAAATGATACGTACAAATAATGGCTTTCTCCAAGAGATTGCAGCTAAACAGATGTGAAATACAGTATATTCCACATTTAGCTTTACAACCACAGTGAATCTTGATTGATTGCATTTTAATATTTGAGAAAAAGTTTGGCCCAAAAATGTCAAACCTTATTTACCTAAATTGTTCTACTTTTAATTTGAAAATACATGCAACCGGTATCTTATGTTGAAGTTTCTGCCTATCTGGCCTGCATATAAAGCTGCTGAATTGTCACTACATTCTAGTCTAGCTATGGAAAATATCGGCCATATATAGACTAAAATGTGGTGACCGTCCTGCAGCTTATACAGGCCAGACAGGCAGAAATTTCAACATAAGATACCGGGAGCGTGTATTATCAGATGAAAAATCAGCTATACAGTCAGAAAAGAACACCCGAAAGTTCACCCTTTGCGGTCAGCAACTACCCCCCTATTTTTTTTAATGGCATGGGGGGTCAAGTGATACATCATTTATTCCTCTATCACCTCTGTAATTGTTTTTCGAAATTGGTTCATTCGTTATTGATAAATTAAATTTTGAACGTTTTATTTGAGAAAGAGCAGTAATCAACAACAAATAATATCAGTGGAAACAAAATCAACGGATAAATTGTTCAAAATGACCTCCACCTAGTTCCATACAAAAATATTTGTCATCATTTTCTAAAATTTATGTGATAATAGAATCTACACAGTCTCGTAATAGATTTAAGTATGTGTCTCCATTGAAATTAGCTTCAATGAAGAATGGTCCAACAATATGATCACCAAGAATGCCGGCTCAGACATTCATTTTTTATAGAGTTTGTGAATGTATATCCATCACCAAATGAGGATTCACATCTCTTCAGTAACGATATTTATGTCTATTCACTTCAGCATTCGAAATGAAACATGTATTGCATAATAGGTTTGGGTTATTGATTAGTTTCTCGCTGAACACCTCACAAAACTGATGTCGACGATCAGGATCATCATCGGTTAATTCATGAACTAGCCTTATTTTGAAAGAGTGGAATTTGTAGGCTTTCAAAATCCGGAAAACACTAGTAGCTCTAGCTACTTGTCTGATATATTGTCAATTATCAATTTCTACATGTCCTAAAACTGCAACTTCAACTCTGTTATTTCTGACAGGACAGATACTTTATGTTTTCTGTTGTGAACAGAACCTGAAGTTTGGAACTTATCCATTAACTGTTTAACGTATTGATGGCTCACATAGTGGTCTGGATGATTCGTATCATACATTCTTGCAGAAGCTTTAGCACATTCATTATTTCGATAATGGATTGCTACAATTTATATTCTTTCTTCAGTAGAATAAACCATGTTGGAACACAGTAAACAAGGATGACTGAATAATAATTCGTGAAGAAACGACAGTGGCCAACTCTCTACTTTTTGTTCTGCGACAAGTAGATTCAACAAAAACTACCAGTGCAGAAATAACTAACAGTGTCGTCCATTTCAAAACGTTTACTACCAATGAAATTAATTCTATAAATCTAGAAGACCTGCGACAGAGAATTGTTCAGGAATGCCGATTTCTGACTCCCGGACATTTTCAATAATGTAAGGAACTCTTTCGAAAGAAGACTGTATTATTGTATGGTACTAGATGAAGGTCATTTTGAACACTTTATTCGTTGATTGTGTTGACATTGATATTACTTTTGTCGATTTCCCCAGTAGTTTCTGATCGCAGGGGCGTGAAATTTCGGGTATGATTTTCCAATGATCACTTATCCCACGGCGTGGGGAGTGGTCGTTAGTTGATAATGTTGACGCGCCCTCCTGAATGTACCGGGCCTTCGGGGAATAGTGCCTGACCAGCGCTTTGGGTAAAAGAAATAATAACATTTACGCATGAGTGACGCCTGGAAAAATAATTGTTGTTCTTCTGATCGGACCTCGCTGGGAACACGCCTATGTCAAGGAAGTCTTTGTTCTTTTCGATAAATGCATGAATCCTAAATTTCCTCATATTTCCTATTTTTGAAATTAATTTCTCTTTGAACCGAATGTAATCTCTGAATTACTTACTTGTCAGAGCATGAATGTATTCCAGTCCTAGCCAAAATTCTCTGCCAAGGTCGCCAAAACCAAATTTATATTCTCTCCATTCCTGGAAGAAATCCTGAGATCCATCAAAGCGTTTTTGTATGACAGTCCATCCGCCGCCGTATGAGGTCATGTCACAAACAACCATCATTTTAGGGAATTCATCGAGTTGGATTTGGTAAACACCATCTTCTCTGTACTCTGAAATAATCATTAGAAATTTATTTATTTATTTATACACTATTCTACAGGTTACACCCAACTACAAACAGGGATATAAGTCAAATCACAAACAATACAATCACAATAAGTTATAAGATTTAAACAATACATATAGAATTAGCTGAAGTAAAAAGACCTAATCTCAGAGATGGAACAGTAAAAAATGTCGAGCTGACAACTTGCAGAATTGCATTTGACACACATGTTATGCAGAGGTGAACGTTTCAGAATATGTGTACGTAGTGTTGCCAGATAAAAATAATTAACCACTCTAGAGATCGGTCTAAGTACATTGAAATTCAGTTTTTGAAGGAAATGTGGGTCAATAATGTAATTAGTAATCAGTTCAAAAAGAAAAATTGTGGAGTGACAATCACGACGATAACTCAAGCTATTCATAGCTTGTCTAGCTAACAATGCATCATGGGGAAATCCATTTGGTGGATAGATATTGTCTGATCTATAGGAGAGAAGTTTTAGGAAACAACTTTGTACTGATTCAACTTTCTCTGAATACAACTGATGAGATGGATTCCAGATTATGGATGCATATTCTAATTTTGATCTGACAGAAGCATAGTATAAGGTTTTCGATATAGATGGATCCGCGAAATCTCTAGAGATTCGTGCAATAAATCCATACATTCTGTTCGTAGCAGACAGAATGGCTTCAATGTGTGGTACGAAGGAAAGTTTTGTGTCGAAGGTAACACCTAGATCGGTGAATGTGAGAGACCGTTGAAGTGGAATATCGTTTATTCAATATTGATATGAAAATGGACGCACAATACGTCGCACAATACGTTTCAGATTGAGGGAGAGTTGATGACAGTCCTCGATACCATTGATCTCACAATATAATTTCAGGTCATCCGCGTATATCCTACAGTTGATGTCAAATACCTCAACTATGTCGTTTATGAAGGCGTTAAAGAGAAGTGAACCTAGGTTGTTTCCTTGTGGAACACCCGAGGTAGCTGGATATTCCACGGACTTGAAGCCATTAAATATAACATACTGACGCCTGTCAGTGAAGTATGATATGAAAAGTTGGATCAGGGTCAGAGTGAAGCCGTACCTGTACAATTTCGATACCAGTAATCCGTGATCAAGTCTATCAAACGCCGTATGTATGACATCAGTTTGGGATTTTCTATCAATGGTTTCAGAGATATATTGGGTAACATTGAAAAGGTTGGTGATTGTCGAGCGACTTTTCATGAAACCATGTTGAAGTGGTGTAATTTGATTGCTCGAATGAGGATATAACCTGCTATACATGAGGTAATCAAACACTTTGGCAAAGTTGCAAATTATTGATATGGGTCTATGATTATCGACATCAAACTTGTCTACTTTTTGATAAATTTGCCGAACTTTAGATAATTTCCATATATCTGGGATGGTAGTTGTTTTGATGCAGATATTTATTAATATTGTCAAAGGACGAGGCACAATCTCTGACAATCAGTGCAGGGACCTGTTGTCATTTTCGGTTTTATCTGTTTCAAAGCAGCCAACACTTCATTTTCTTCGAAGTAATGAATGTTCAAGACTTGTGATTATGGATGGTCATCGCTCAATTCGGTTGGAGAGCTGGTGATATATGATTTTGAGAAAAAAATCAACAAAGCTATTAAGAATATCTAAAGATTTTCCTTCGTAGAACATTCTGTCTGAAATGCTGGTAAAACCTTTTTTGTTAATTATATATGCCCAGAATTTATTTGGATTGTCTTTGATGTCATGTTCAGCGGATTTCACAAATTTTTTGAACGCGTTGTCCACGTCCGATTTAATCTTTGCACTCAGGCGCACACATTGTCCCCGGGCAGTAACATGACCGCTACTTTGAATAGACGTACAATACTTAGCCTTTAGACGAATTTGCTGAATAATTTCACGGTCGAACCACGGCGGCGGATATTTACGCTTGAAGTTACCAGTTCGTAAGGGTTCACATTGATCCAGTATGTTAAAGATTTCCCCGTAAAAATAAGTACAAGCATCATTTGACCTATCGAAAACTTCAGGAGTGGTCTAGTCAATACTTGCGATTAGTTCATACATACGCGGAAAGTTTGCTTTTCTAAAGTTGTACTCATTATTATAAGAGGTGGCGAAGTTTCTTTTCAAATTACGTATAATATTCGATTTGCAGTATATATTCAAGGAAGGGTGATGTTTGTCTTCAGTTACTAGTGGATCCGACACAAGACTGCCTCAGAACAGTATAAGGTCGAGTATTCACCCATAATTACTGTAAATAAAGTTATACTGTGATAAATTGCTAGATTCCAGAAAATTATTCAATAAATTATTTATCGCGTTTAGTTGGTCACCCTGTAAAAACGAAGCATATGAAGGTATATTGAAGTCACCCGTGATGAAAATGCTGTTTTTATAGGCAACTTGGATGTTGGTAAGAGTTTCGAAAAGGATAATGTATACATTGTTTGACAAAGAGGGAGAGACATAAATATTGATCATAAATAACGAATTCGAATCAGAAATTATTTCCACCATAACAATGTCTACATAGACTAATACTTGAGGAATGAGTAGTGTTAAATCAACCTGTGAGGAGACGAACGAATCAGTAACTGAAATAAGAACTTCTTCACCTTTTGAGCAATTACATTCAGATAATTTTCTATCAGAGCGGTATACCTCATAGCAGTTAGGGAATAACTCTTCATTTCTGACCGAGTGGACCAACCTTGTTTCTGTAAGTGCAACAATCGCGGGAATTATCGAAATTGAGTTGAAAAATTGGGCTATTTTAGATCACAGACCACGGGTATTTTGATAATAAAATGTTGTGTATTTTTCATTTCGTAGGATATAATCATGGGAGGACGCAGACTGATTTTAAGCCTCATGAGATGAGGGTGATTGCTACAGACAGGCAAGTATATTATTTTTGAATTTTTCTATTGCAGTTTGATAAGCAGTACACTTTTCCTTTTCCTACATTGCATGATCTGTTGACAGATTTTTCCTCGCCAGTTGAACACAGTTGGTGCATTATCACCACATATATGGTGAAATAACCCAGATTTATCGTTGAACCTGCCTTATACAACTCATAATCTTATTGACCAATATTGAAACTTGAACCTCACTTGTCATTGTGTCACAAAGATTTGGCAAATTGTTTATCTAATATGCGTTTTAGTGATTCATAAACGAAATTATTGTTTCACTTTGACGTTCATGAAATCACTCTCTTTCAAGTCGTTGACTTTTGTCAACTTAGGTAAAGTGGCTATGTTAACATTTTTTTTCACTAAAATGGTAGATACTTTTCAACGTGCTCCATGCTACACAAGGTAGAGGATTTTACAGTTTCAGATTTTTGGACCAAATAAGCCAAAATTACATCCTCTGTAATTTCTTCATATCTATCAATTTCAACAAAAAATCAAACATTTTCGCACCTGCCTTTGATTTTTCAGGCAATAATTGTGCTCTAGCAACAGCTGCAAATTTCTAAGGTACATCTTCAAACTCACTATTGCTGCTGCTTTATAGGAGTTCTAATAATACTTGGATATATAAAAGTAATAATTATGATATTATAATAAAACATGAGGGTGTAGCAATTTTTCTGGTAAACCTATGAGAGAGCATATTATTTAGAAAAATATGTGGACTGAAACTTATCGAAGCATATGCTATTTTTCAGTAAACAATTGAGAAAACTCAATAGCTTCTTTAGAAATTGCTGCAAATACCTAATTGTCGCACTACATATGCGAAAGAACTCGGTTTAAAAATAAAGATTATGACTACCCCCGCCTTTATTTCTTGCACCTTTCACTCTCTTACCAAGCCTATCCGCGGACAACAACAGTGCTATTAGTGTTTCTTGCAGAAGAACTGCTTCGATTCATCGACTACACGTCAGCGAAAGAGTTTTCGTGAGGTAGTGCCGCGATAATTAATATTCATTCCGCATATTATTTACTTCGCCCCGTGTGTAATATTTCGTTATTCATTCTACAAGAAGGGTTTTTTCGGTGTTTCGCAGAACACGAGTCAGAACAGTTCGTTGATGCTTGACATGTGAGCATTTTGTATTCTTATTGTAGTGACATTAATGATTGGATAGGATAGACGATCATGATGAATTCGGTGAGTACAATATTTCAAAAAAAAGGAAGTGAGTGAACTAGGGTTATACCTACGAGATGATTTGAAAAATAATACCTTAGGCAATGTGGTTTTTGCTTCAGTCTTTTGGGGAAGAGCATTGGTATTTTGAATCAGCTCAATAGGTACACACAATGCTTTTTTTCTGAATATTGCGGATATACCTACGACGGACTTCCAATTCATGTCCAAAGAATATCTTATGTGCGTACGAAGAACTTTCTGTGTATATCAATCTGTGATTCCATCAGAAATCCTTGAATGATATTCATCAGGTAATTATCATGCATATTCATGACATGTCCTTAAGGATATCGCACAGATGCATAGATATTTTTCAAAAATATCTCATGAGAAGTGGTTTCTTCATTTATCATGAAGTTCTCTCATACATTACTGGATTATGAAAAGCTTTCTATATAAAAAATTATCACTTCTATTTTCACTTATATTCAAGTGTTATTGAAAAAATATGAGACATTAAAAAATTCCATTATTTTCCAATACAGGAGTATGCCAATAAATTTTAAAAATTCTAACAAAAAAGGGAAAGTGAAATAAAAATAAGGAGAAAAAGAAACAAAATATAAAGTAGAAGATCAAATCACAAAAATTCATTAATTATATAGATGTTAAAACCTTACTGCGTTTTTTTGAGGACAAAACACAAGCACTACAGAAAAATCTTTAAGGCGCTCTAAGAGCGGTGCCTGTGCGAAAGTAGTGATTCACATTGGATTTGAATCGCTGGAGATTAAATCCATTTGAAAAAACACACATAAACGTAGTTCTCCAGATGAAAGAGTTCTTAAATAGTGAAGTTCGAGGTATACCGAGTTGAACCTCAAAACGATGAGCAGCCATAATACATCGCGTATTTCTGATAAGAAACGCTCTTGGTGGAATCAAATGTGCCAAGTCACTTGAACACTTTCCGTGAAAGTATCTGTGGAAGAGAGAAAAATCTCCCACCTTCCTTCGATGTTCCAGACTATCAAGTGTTCGTGTCTCCAATCAGGCGGATGGCTCTTTTCTGGATGGCATCCAGCAGCTTCAGGGTATGTTTGGGGGCAGAGAGCTCCATACATGAGAACAATACTCAAAAAGGGTTTTCTGGTTCGGACAGTGTTCCAAGCTTTTGAGAAGCACCGTTTCTAATTCCCCCAACAAACTTATCGAAGTACATTGTCCATTCCGACATTATTATATCCGGTTCAGAGACATTTATCTTTTTCATGTATTGGAGCTACGATTATTCAGCTTATTTGGTAAAATATTTAAATGCCATATTGTCGACTGTTTTATTTCCAGACTAGAAATGATGTAGAGCTTGAAAAATATACTGAAAATAAGAAAAAACTTTTTCAGACGAACTGTTGGAATAGAATGAATAATTTTACCTAGTCTAGTGAGGAATATCTTATGCACATCTATTTCACATCGAGGGGTAAACTGGCCTGAATTATTTGTGAAATGAATATCCACAGAATATCTGACAATTCTGAGAATTTCTCTGAATATCAGTAAAAATCTCGCAATGAAGTCTTACTTACTTCGGTATCGGCCAGTTCCATCACATATGTCCAAGGAGACATTTATTGAGTAACTATTTCTATCCACAGCTTCACACGATTTTTCTGATGTTGATTCATTCATATATACAAATGTCTATTTCAAGGATTAATCGCAACACTTCGAAATTCCAAGTATTTGGGATTTTGGCTTTGTGGTATGTGTAAAATCCCGTTGTGTATATCTATATCTACTCATCTTCATTAGTTCAAATATCAAACTGTCACCGTTTTCATTCACCTTCATTGATTATGTCATTTGTGTTGTCGCAAAGGACAAACCATAAAAAATACTTGAGAAAGTAAACAGTTATAACCCCAAATTACAATTCACTACAGAACTTCAAGATAACAATACTATCCCTTTTTTAACTTACATACATACTTTACATACAAAAATAATTCGCAGAGATGACAATTCATTAATAACAGATTGGTATATTGAACCAATAAATTCGGGGAGATATATTGCTTATAATTCGTTTCATCAAAAATCAATGAAAATAAATCTAATTCTCTGTTTGAAAGAAATGATCGAAAAACTTGTTCATCTCTCAGTAAAATAAAAAAAATTACTGTTATCGGAAAATATACTAATAGAAAATATTTTTCCGGAGAAATTAATACAATTATTTTCAGTATTGCCAGTAAGACAGAAAGTACGAATGAAAATACTCATAGTCAGATAGAAGACAGAATGAAATATTCCTAAAAAATAATAAAAGTTTTTCGCAATGAGAATAATATCAGTATTTCTAAAAAGAATATTGAAGTTATTGGAGAAATTGAATCACGGTTAACAGATTCTACAGATGTTACAAAAAAATCAAACGTTGTATACAATACCATGCAATAATTGTGATTTAAATTATATTGAAACAACTTCCAGAACATTATCAAGCAGAATAACTTCACACAAAAGTGATATAAAATTAAACAAAAATTCATGTGAACTAACTCAACATTCTATTGAAACATGACACAAAATTCAGAAAAAAATATGTCCAAAAGGCTTTTTCATGAGTGATCCTCATTAACAAAAATCCTAATAAAAACTGATTCGAGTAATAATAACATAATAATGAACAAAAAAGCAGACATCGATAATCTAGGTATAATTTACACTTATTTACTAGATATAGATATATCTCAATAATATTCTCAATTTGAAATAGTTACACGTTGTATAGAATCATTAAATGAGCATATATATGAACTATAAATCTTTTCAATGATAATGTCACTCTTTTCATTACAGTAAGCTTTGAACATGACATAACTAATATCATATATCTGAAAAATATAGCATTATTACTGTCAATTCTCTAATTTTGTAATACATGTTTTCATTTAATAATTAATTTTCAATTGTGAAACTCAGATTACTTGTAAGAATTGTCCATTTCTGTAAGTTCATATCTATTGAAGTCTCTATTCAAAGACGAAAGCTTGGCTATTTGTAAAATAGAGTATTTATCGCTTTATTTTGTAATGTTTTCAAAGGTTTTAGAGTGCGATGACGGACCTGTCGGAAATCAATTATTCTTTCTAAATGAAAAGTCTTTTGAACAAAATCACGAATTCAATAATACCAGAATCATTACTCGAATCACCTGTAATATATAAAGGGTTTGTCTTTTATAAATATATTCAACAGCATTCTTCAGTTTCGTCATTATTCCAAAGTTGAATGAATATTATTGAGTATATGAAGGTTTTCGGTGTTCGTGTTTTACGATGATTTTTAATGCATCTGCTCCTTGAAATAACCAGTTCTCAAAGATCAAGGTCCCAACGTGATAAAGGATGGATTCTTAAGCTGAATTATACCAGTAATGTATTGGTAAATTTTTAGTTGTTTTTTTTGTAAAGGGATTTCCGTATTTTAAATACACGCCTTGTCATTGGCTTGTTATAGAAGATTAACAGAATGATTCATGCAGTTATAATGATCTTGAAGTATTATCAATATAATAGAAGACTATTATGACTGACAGATGAAATTCGTTACAAATCAGGAACAAAAGTCACCAACTGTAAATATTCACTATTACACTTATTGTTTAAACTATTTTATTGATCGTAGAGTTACCGTCGTTATTGTATTTGAAAATATACGATGTTTAAACTTCAAAATATTTTATGCTAGCAACTATTAAAAGAAATTGTCCATAATTATTTAATTCACCTGTTTGCTCAATTTTTTTGATGCTTTAAACTTTGAAAATTCATCTAGAAAAAGAGGAATGCTCATATCATATTGAAATTCGAATTAAAATTTCAAAAACATCATTTCTAATCCAGATTTTTAACTTCAAACCAAGTTATCCACGACGTTTCGAGCGTCTTAAGGTGATGATTGTGATGGCATTTCACCTTATAATGGTTCATTTTCCCAACTAATCATATTTTCACTTCATTCTTTATTGTTCAATATTCTCTTCATAGATTTGTTTTCTTATTTCTTCATTCAATTCCAAGTTTTCAACTCTAGTTTAGTATTTTCAATAAAAAACAGTGATTATAATTATGAAAACGATAACTATTAGTTCCTGCTTTGATCTACTGGAAAAGGGGATAGAAACTATTTATGTAACCGTTTCATTGGAACAGAAGGCAGTTGCATATATTTTCAATTCTCATTTTGAGCAGATCAGTCACATTTTAAAATGTTAGTTGATAAATAATTATTTCAAATATAGACATTTTGCAGCAAAAACATTTTAATTCAATAGTAGTAAGGTAGTAGGAAGTACATATAGAAAGTGAAAAACTTAAAGAAAAACAATTGAAAAATATCAATAACAACTCTATAGAAAAATGTGTAGGTTATCTCGAGTTTGAATATTTGACACTGAATGCATGTATTCAGTTTGATCCCAATCATGGAAATTGAATTCATTAAAATTTATTATATTGTGAAAAAGTAATTTTTATGTAATTCAATATGCGTAGGGGGCTCTGGTTGTTTGAGATAAACTTGAAATATTTATCTTGTTCGATTGATGACCTATTCATTTCGCAGAAATTCATTCAAATTACTTGAAAATGGTCTAATAAACCGAAACTGGTCGTAACAACAAATAAACTCAGTAGAAATTAGACAAAAGTTATTTTCTTTATTCTGTATAGGAAATATTTATGATGCATCATATTTTATTGAAGAGTTTTCATTGATACGTACGAAATCATAGATGGAACACAAATTATTTTGGAAAGAAATCACAAAATTTCGAATTTAAACACGGATTTTAACAGAATCCTTAGATAGGATTCCCCAAAATTTAACACTACTCCGGGTACATACTCGGAGTCGGAATTGAACAAATATTTCGGAAATGAAATCGAAATTTAACGAAATTGTTATTGAAATATTGAATTGATAAAGTTATAAAAATCAATTTTTTTCAATTCCGAGTTTGAACTCCTAACTTTATTAAATTCCAATTGAAAACTCGGAGTTTTCTGAATTTTTTACGTATGTTGAGGTACGTAAAAACTCTTTTCATCCTGTTTCGTAAATTTTCCATTCTCCACGTATCTAATATTGAAAAAATAAAAATTTCAATGAGTTTTCATACAATAATCACTTCACGAATAACTTTTATAAATGTTTGAGATGTTCCACTAGACAGATATTTAATTTTCCAATTGAAAAAATATATTGTATATGAATAGTTTCTCAATATGCTGAGTACTGATTCGGTAATATTTCATACTTACAATTCATGTGCTCTAACAATATATATTCGTATGATATTTTAACTTCCTTGGTTCAAAACACTGTTTCCGGTGTTGTTTGTTTTATAATTCGTCGCGGTTATGAGTGAATACTTCTGATAGTCGTGTTAGTGAATACATTCTCGATATATAATATCGAGAATATCTACCTATATAAGGATGAAATTCAATATTTCTTCAAAAAAATTCCATAATGTATATTTGCTAATTTTCGAACTGTAAATTTTATGGAAATAACGGGACTTAAATGAATCCACAACAAGTCATGGATAATCTTTCAACAATTTTCAAGTGAAGCAACTTGGCATGGAATCTCTTAACTTCTTTATTATTTTTTTCAATTGTTCTATTTTTACTTGTATTTTATTTCACCATTATTTCATTTCAGGTTTTTTTTGCTTAATATAATTGTTTTTTCAGCTATTCATTTTCAATTCTTCTTTTTTAGTTCTTGGAAGTCCGAAGTAATGAAAAATAAATCAATTTTGTTTTCTTCATTAAATTGCCTCTTTTTCAGAACTGAAAGAAAAACATTATTGGGAAAACATGCACGTAGTCGAACATTTCCAATTTGAAATTTCAAATAATCAGGTAAATATACATCTCATGAATAATAAAATACAACACTATGAAACAGTCTCTAACATCATCAACATATTTTATGAAAAATAAAAAAAAAAAATTTTAATCTTTAAAACGCTCTTTGCAAATATGATTCAACAGAAATAAAAAAAGATCTGAATTCTCTCTCAAAAAGGTGTAACTTGACTCCTTCTACAATTTAAATATTTTTAGTGGTTGATTTGTGAGGCAGAAAGTTGAGAGTTGTCAGTGATACATAAAGCATATTGAAGGATGGTTATCTACTCGTACCTTTTTTATTTTATATTCACGAAAAACGGTTATAATGAGTGATTTTTTTCCTGGTATCTTTTTGGCAACACTCTTTTTGACAGATCACGCGTGAATTTATGGACAGTTTCGTCGGCCTACTGAGGGAGCTATTCGGAAGCTTGTGACTAAATTTCGAA